>JAVVLW010004276.1:0-25000 GCA_034401795.1 Chaetoderma sp. LZ-2023a | reverse complement strand
ATGACGTCATACTCCATTATGCCCCTGGTTAGCTGACGTAATAACGCATAGCTTCGTCGTGAAAATCGAAAAGTCCATTATTAGTGTACGAATTCCATGTCTTAAGAATTTAAGAATTAAGATTTAATAAAAATGTTGTTGAATATTTTGAAACTAAATTGACTGGGAGCTGTTGCAGCAACAACACCCACTTATATTAGTTTCGAAATAATCAACAGTCTTAGAGGAAACGTGTAGTTTACGGCTGACATCGCCAGATTTTGTGTTTGTCACTATTTTGCTGCTCATTCAGTATCTGTTATCAAGTAGTAGTGCGTCACAGATTTCACGAAAATCAACAATGAGAAATCAGATAAAAGTCACATCAGCAATTATTGGCACATTTTTCAAAATTACAGTTTATATGACAAATAAAATCTCAAACTCGGTCACTTTTCATATCACTATTATGAACCTCGTTGAAAATTATCAATTTTGTTAATTTTCAACTCGGTCCATAATAGTGCTATGAAAAGTGACCTCGTTCCAGTTTCTCTATATGTTATATTCTCATCGAAACACTCAACATAAACGTATTCCTTACTTTTACTTTTCTATTCCGTACTTCCAGATTTGCTACACCACGTATACATTTCTTAAAACAAGGTCCCTAAATAGATTTGTATAATTTGAAACCCGAATTATCAGTCACACTTTCAAGGTAACACCACTAGAGGAAAGCTCTTAAATATTTGGAAATTAATCGAGGATTCTAGTTTATATATCAATAATATGATGTCATAATCAACTACCTGAAATATAGGATGACGTCATAATCAATTGCGCCATGAATCGCGTAGATAAGTTCGTCAAGAACACTTAATTGATGACGGACTAAGGGCCGGTGTACGAATTGTATGTCTTTCCTATGCGATAATGACGCTGATGAATAATTTGAAACTAATTTTACTGCACGCTTGCTTACTCAGTCAAATTAGTTTAAAAAATTCAACAGCTTACCTCTGGAAATTGATAGTCAGGGAGTTCAGCGAACGACATATCGTAACACGGCCAAAGCGTGGATGTAGCTTAGCTAAAGATGGGCGGGGAATAGCTAAAACTGAACTTCTCTATTTGACGGACTGGGGGTGCATATGGCTGCTTTATGTCGCCTGGACACCGCAGATGTCTCTGCGGCATGATGGAACTTCTTGAGCAAGACGGATTGCTTCCATTAAACATCATACCAGAAACAGTAGGGAACACTCATGTTGGCAACATGGCGGGAATACGTATATCATGCAGGTGCACGCATTCGTACGTGTACGCGCTTACCAAGTTTCTTAGTTGGACATGCTGTCGGAAACAGACTGTTCTCTATGTAGGCCATGCCGTGTTGATTAAAGGCCACGCACCATCCGGGGATGTTTCCTGCAATAGATAATTTTATTAATTATTCAAAGACTTATTAGGATTAAGAAAATATAATATTCCAGTAAATTCAGAAATTTTTATGTCTTCCAAACCAATTATCTTCAACATATTCAGAAGTACGTTTTATTTTGTTTTAAAAACACTTTGCAATGTCATAATGGGCCTTTCTACTTTTAAATATGCCACGCCCATCACTAGCTAAGCTCCACCCACACTTCGCCGTGCTCGAATTGATCGATCTCCGAATGCCATGACAATCAATTTCCTGAAAACTATACAGTTAAGTTGTTGAATATTTCGAAACTAATTTGACTGGGCGCTGTTGCTGCCTATGGCAGCAGCCAGTCAAATTAGTTTCAAAATATTCAACATGATATTATTTAATAGTAAAGAGATACAATTCGTACAACAACGCTTAGTTCGTCTTCAACTATGCGTTCGTGACGAACTTATCCGTAGTACGTCATTCATGACGTCATAATTACGTCCTTCAGCGTGATGTCATTCTATGCAGCACGTAGTTGATTATGACGTCATATGGTGGATGGATACAGTGGAAAGCTAAATTTTCAAGGTTGTTTTGATTGTCAATGAAGACACCCATCTTCTAACCATACCCGCCCATTTTGCACGCACTTTTGAATTTGAATTTAACACTTTGGATCATGCATTCCCACAGCCAAGATCTCATGTCTATGGTAGCATCATCTCCTGGTAAAATTAATTGCAAAATAGTCAGCGCTATTCTTCTTCTTATTATCTTGTAAAATCACCAAATAAACCCGTACAATTCAGACTGTTGGTGTCCCGTACATGTCGAACATACGCCATTTTCGTGTGACGTGAGCTAAAAAGTGACGTATTTTGAGTATGACGTCAGATAATTGAGTGACAGAAGTCACAGAAAAGGGTTCTTCATTGTAAAGAACTTCTTGCAATCAATATCAACGTAAGGAGTAATATGTTTATATGATGACTACCGCACCGCGTTCGAATAGAAAATCTGAAATTTCTAAAGCAGTCGTATAGGTAGGCTAAACTGCTAAATATTTTGAAGGTTTTTGACTGGAAACCAGGAATACAATGAATTTACCGGCAATGCAGTGCGACACAAACTTTTCTGCCTCGTACACTCGTCCATCTTCATTCGTAGATTCCACGATGTTAGCCACTACAACATAGTCAGTGTCCTTCGCTTGAGATATTCCGTCCTCAGTATGGCAGAGCAACACCTGAATATAATATAACACTTAATTAGTAAATATGCCTCTTAACCCGTTAACATTCATATCAGTCACCTTGTATGCAGTTTTCGTGCAGACCCAGAGAAAACTATTTTGAAAATTTACAAGTGGAATGACTGGCTCGATAACCGAGCCAGTCACTCCAGTGGTAGATTTTCAAAAATAGTCTTCTCTTGGTCTGCAAACGGACATTTCCTAACAGAAAATTGAAATATTTTCGAACAAATTTGAGGTTTAAATGGCTAACGGATTACATATTCGTACCATTTTAATAGAGCCACTATTAATATGCACGCGATGAAACCACATGGGCAGCCTCTCAAATTGGAATAGAGGGATCCGATCTGTCTCTCCAGTATCTGACGTCACAATCAAATACATTACATGTTAGCTGACGTCCCGATCAAAACCACGTAGCTCCTTCTCGGAATTTGAAAGGTCCGTAACATAGGTGTTCGAATTTTATGTCTGTGATGAACTTACAAATTAACAAACAGTTTATTTGGATATTTTGAAAGTAATCTGACTGGGAACTGCTATTCTAATATTCAACAATTTACCTGCATTTTGAGCAGCATTGGAATTCTAGATTCAATGAATTCACATTTCAATGTTTCAATTCGACTTCAATACGCGTAAAAAGGGAACGGAGCTTGGATACAATTAGGCGGTGCATAGAACAACCCTCAACGAAATGTGACATTACGTAAACCCGATTTCCAGATGAGACTATGCACTTTCATATACGAGCGTTGGAACATTGTCCTCGTTGGGGCGAGAAGACCAAGGTGACGATCTAACGAATATTGTGGTAGCACAGGGTGAAGCGATCTGGGTTTACGGTGAACGCCACCCGCCACCGTATGACGGAGTGCAGCGCACGCCTTGCGTGCGTTGACTCCAAAAACAGTAGTGTCTCATTCCTGAAATCAACCGCTAATAACTTCCCTTCCCTACTCCACCCCACGCCCCGCCCGCTCCCTAGATACCTCACTTCCACCACCCTATCTTACCTCTGTTTCCCCATCCCTAGATAGCTGCATTTCTCTCTCTCCCTCCCCCCCCCCCTCTCTCTCTCTCTCTATCTCTCTCTCTCTCTCTCTGATATCCCCTCTCTTCTCCCTCTCTCTCTCCCTGTAGCCCTATATCTATAAACTCACTTCGTCTTCATTAGACACTAGAATATCGGTGCAGCCTTTATGCCCTTCGCCTTCGGCTTTCGACTTCTCCGCGATAAGTGGTAACAGTTCAACAAATTCCCGCATGTGATTCAAGAAAAATATCTATTTGAACAACACAACAGAGCAGGTGGTGATAAATAAAGTAATAATCATATTATTGACTAAACCCTATATAAATAAAGCACCACACACTAAAACGTGGCTGTAAAGCCCATCTCCTGGACAATTTAGAAGCGGCTGACATATGAATTTGATTTTTTTGGGGAGGGGGGGGGGGGTTGGGGGTGGGGGGTGGGGGTGGGGGTGGGACACACACTGTTAGTTGTTTAAGATGGATGATCTTACACTCATCCATCTTAAAGAACCAGCATCTTGTGGTCCTGAAGTCCGTGTACTTTAAAAGCAGGTTTTAGTTTTACAGTAGCCCTTCATTTCTATAATATGCGCATCGACTTCTATTTATCTCTGCTACAAGTTTATCCGCCACCAGAAACTATGTATCTCAAACACTTTAATGACCCAGTTTGGTCAGGAAAATAAAGATATTCTCTTATTGACTGTCCATGTGCAGCCGTGAGATGACTATATTTAAAGATTAACCACCGAAATGGCTGGCTCGGTTACCGAACCAGAGCCAGTCATTTCAGTAGTAAATTTTCGAATGGACATTCCTCAAGAACACTGATCAGAGGCCGGTTTTTGCCGGCTGCGGCCATCAAAGGGTTAATAGCGATAAGGTACAAAGAAGACGGAGTATATCGAATAACAGAACATATTCAAATTGGTTTCAAAATATTCAACTGCTTACCTGTATAATTACCTTGAAATTGGGATTCAGGCATATTTCAGGATTCCCGGTATATCCATTGACTTAAACACACGTACAACGTGGACGGATCTTAACTAGAAATGAAAGTGGCATAGCTAAAATAGATCCATAGTCTCCACAGTAATATGCAAATACGATAGCCTGTCATATCTTTATTCAGTAAGATATGACCAAATTTTATTCTAAAATACCTTTTGAAAAGGCACTCCTGATCCATCTGCCAGGCCTCTGATCTCGTCCATATACTGCGGGCATCTGCGCTGTCCGACCTCATAGAAACTGTCATAGTATTCTTTGCCTATTTCAGTGGCACAATACGCTTCAGCTCTCTCTAAAAACCCAGCTACATTCTTGCAGTATGTCTTGATCTGCGCTGCGAAAGTCCGTCCCTGAGAAAGGTCAGGTGAAAATTAGTTTTAAACTAGCAGCCGTGTAGGACCAATAATTTGTGAACGATTAAAGGATAACTAATCTCATCTCTCAAAAACTATTCAGGTGATCTGATATGCCACGTATAAACTATGCAGGTAATTTAAAGCTCTTTATCATGGCGCTAAAGAAAGATATTCAAGCTTTGGTAGCTAAATGTTGATACATGTATACACTATGATGGCTTTCATGATTTACTTTTCAACAAATCATAAAGCCCCTAGCGTTCCCGTCTCGGTTTATACACTCGGTCATTGCGGTGCCAGCTATGGTTTGTCAATTTCGTATAAAAGCAATCATACAGGTAAGCTGCTGCATATTTATGAACTAATTCGAATAGAAGTTGTTGCTGCCATCACGGGGTAAGTATTACATAATAAAGAATGTAATGCATTGGCACTTGAATGGTATCACAGACTATCGCTTGAGGAGACACAATGGTGGAGACCACTGTTCAATATTTACGCGATATTACAAAGCAGATACTTGTGCTACAGATAAGGAAATGTGACAGGATATGAATGACATGGAATCTATAAACCATAATCTATCGGTACAATACAACATCCAAGATGAGATGAGCATCCCTTTAAGAAAGTATTTACTAACATATTTGTTGTTAACTACTGTTTAAAAATAGAGCAATTAGACACTGCAGAACAATTATTTTTTAATTAGTGGTTCTATATTTTTTATTGTTTGTTTTCTATTTCCTAGTTTGAATAATATCAAGGCTTTGAATAAAATTACCACCAACTACACAGAGAAAGGCATTTTGAATTGTATGTCTTTGTAACTCTTTGCCGTTTAATAAACATGCTGTTGAATAGGCAGCAACAGCACCCAGTGAAATCGGTTTCAAAATATTTAACAGCTTACATATGTAGTTTTCTGGAAATTGATTGTCAGGGTGTTCAGGAATCGATCGATCCCAACACGAGCGAGGTGTGGGCGGAGCTTATCTAAATGTGGACGGGCATAGATAAAGCTGGAAAGGCCAATTACGTGTGATAAATGTTAACTGTCACACATATATACACCTGTGCAAAAGTTAAGCACCACCCTATTTTTACGCACATGCGAGGGTATATTCATGTGCTATGAAGAAAGCAATAGCATAAACATCTATGTACCCATCAATCTTAGTGCAAGAGGTAATAATGCAACTAGAGGAATGCTGATTATGATGGTGGGGAAACACTGTATGTTTGTGTTTGAACTTGAAAACGAGGCCTGAATATGGTTACGTTGACACAACTGACAACTATTGCCCTACAGTTGACACACGTGGCTAGATTGTCATTAATGGTGTCTGAAAACGAAGTTTAACATCTGTGCACGAGTTTGAGACTGTCATTATTAATACCGGGTATATCCACCTTGTGCCTGGATGACGGCCTGGACACGACGTCTCATGCTGGTCACCAACCGACTGATACGCCATTGTGGTATTCGTTGCCATTCAAGATGGAGTGCGTCTGTTAATTCCTGTAGGTTCTGCACAGGAGGATCCCTCCTTCTCACCATGTTTCCCAGAATGTCCCAGATATGCTCAATAGGGTTCATGTCAGGGCTCCTTGCTGGCCATGGTAGGGTTTCGATGGCATTCTGGCGGAGGTATTCATGCACAGCTCTAGCACGATGTGGTCGGGCGTTGTCATCCATGAATATAGGGTGCGTTCCAGGTGCATGATTTACAAAATGAGGGACCACAACTCTATCCAGTATGGAATCTTGATATCTTTGTCCATTTAGTGTTCCAGGTACAGTCAACACATCCAGCTTACAATCAAATGAGATGCACCCCCATATCATAACGGAACCTCCACCAAATGGAACTTCTTCCATGATGTTACGTTGGTCGTACGCCGTGCGTCTGGATCTCGATACACGAGTTCGACCATCTGTGGCATGAAGCAGGAACCGACTTTCATCGGACCAGTGTACCCGTCTCTAGGATCTCATGTTCCAGTGTCTTCTTTCGTTGCACCACCTCAGATGCTCCTCTTTGTGGTGTGCAGTGAGGAGAGGACGTCTGACAGGTCTCCTAGCTTTCATGCCAGCAGCATACAGTCTCCTTTTGACGGTAGACATTGACACTCTATTGCGCGTTTCCCATTGCTGGCTGAGCACTCTGCTGTTGGTGAATGGAGATCTCCTAACAAGGCGTACTAGGGCTCGTTCATCACGGGCAGTAGTCTTCTTCGGTCTTCCAGATCTAGGCCTGTCCTTCACCTCGTTAGTTTGCCCATGTTTTGCAATCAAACGACTGATTACAGTATGGTTAATGTTCAGCTGTCTGCCAATCTCTCTGCATGACATACCAGTGGTATGCATGCCTATGATTTGCCATTTCACACAATCACTTAACCTTCGTCTTGCCATAGCGGTTCACAATCAAGAGCTAATTCTCATTGTACAAATAAACCACGGTCATGAACACAAAATTCCTAATCTTGTCGCCTAAATCTGTATGTAATGTTCTACACCTCAAACTGGACTTTTACATAACTGAACACGTGTGCTGTTTCCGGCCACGCACGGACATCAAGCGGCGTGAAGTCATGCATGCATGTGCATTTCGTACTTGGAATTATGTCAGCTAACGCGGGGACAAAAAGTATGGCAGCCTAGTTGTACCATCATGTTTCTACGTTCTATCGTTTTTGCTGGTGCTTAACTTTTGCACAGGTGTATATTAGAGAAAATTGAGTTTTCAATAATAGATGTGAGTTACTCAATAAGGTACACTCCTAAACATAACCAACAGAAATGAAATACTGTAGAGCCCCACCCTCCCGTTTTTGCCACACGTTTTAGTATTGTCATGATTTTTCTTCGCATTTTCCGGATTTTTCTGATCTCACTCAGAGTTGTGGCATCCTAGTATATACGGTCGCACCATTTCATGTGTTAAACTATGCCCAAAAATAGGTTCCGGAGATTCAAAGATTCCAGTAGATTATCCGGATGGCTGCCACTGTCTGGAAATCCTCGAGTACGGCAAGTTCCTTCTTCGTGTTAACATTTGAGCCAAATCGGATCCGAGGTTTGTGAGTGTGAGGCAGAATACAATACGCTCTTTCCCTTCTATGATTTGTTTTGGATCAGAAGACACGTTCATTTAAATGTTGTGTATTCAAGTGGGTTTGTAAGACTCACTACTTACCGTCAAACGAGAAGCTTCGTAATGGGTCCCACTAACGAATAGAACGGGTACGCTATTTACAGGGTCCTCCCATTCTCCCATCCTGCTTGAGACTCTGCCTGGTATAGTTATGTCAGCTCGGTGTACAGTGAATGATAGCTATAGTATCTGTTAACACAATTTGAACGTTAACCTTGCTTTATCACAAGTGCTGTAATGAACGTAATACGTATATGTAGGCGTATATCGTCCTATATGACTTTTAACTTACAGTACAGTTAATGAATAAATTAACACGTTTTCAAAAAACAAAAACCGAAACATGGTAG
The DNA here is from genome assembly GCA_034401795.1 of Chaetoderma sp. LZ-2023a. Taxonomy (NCBI): domain Eukaryota; kingdom Metazoa; phylum Mollusca; class Caudofoveata; order Chaetodermatida; family Chaetodermatidae; genus Chaetoderma; species Chaetoderma sp. LZ-2023a. The sequence continues at coordinate 16,427 of JAVVLW010004276.1, read as the reverse complement.
TTAGTAAGAAATGTTCTGTTGAATATTTTGACGATAATTGGATTGGAAGACATTGCTGTTGCAATCCAATTATGGTCAAGATATACAACAGTGAGTTTTATATTGTTTTGAAAACATGCCTATATGTGTGTGCGTGCGTGCGTGCGAGCGAGCGAGCGAGCGAGCGTGCGTGCGTGCGTGCGTGCGTGCGTGCGTGCGTGCGTGCGTGCGTGCGTGCGTGCGTGCGTGCGTGCGTGCGTGCGTGCGTGCGTGCGTGCGTGCGTGCGTGCGTGCGTGCGTGCGTGCGTGCGTGCGTGCGTGCGTGCGTGCGTGCGTGCGTGCGTGCGTGCGTGCGTGCGTGCGTGCGTGCGTGCGTGCGTGCGTGCGTGCGTGCGTGCGTGCGTGCGTGCGTGCGTGCGTGCGTGCGTGCGTGCGTGCGTGCGTGCGTGCGTGCGTGCGTGCGTGCGTGCGTGTGCGTGTGCGTGTGGGGGGTGGGGGTGGGGTGGGGGGGGGGTGGGGGGGGCGTGCAAGGGAAGAGGGGTTGCTGGGGTGTCGACCCAGTCTTTCCTCTCCAATAGTGTACCCCCATTTGCGACTCTAGGTTTTGGCCCGCCCCCACACTTCCAAACACCTTCCTACAACCCGGATGTTAATTTATGGCAGAGCTGAATCAGCTGAGTGCGGGTTATATGGTCTCATAAACTTGTTTACATAAGCTTAATAGTACGGGGTCATTGTATTGTTAATTGACAGTATGCTCGCGGCTAGAGGTATAAGTATTACTCGGCTCTGAGCAGGCCTAATATCTTGCCAAAGTCACGTCAACCCCCTGATGATTCTGACACATATAACCCGTATTTCACCACCTCCGTCAGTCATGCCAAATTCTCTTGTGACGACAATTCATATATCACGACTGCAAGCTTATAATATTACAAATTGTCACGTGGATCAACCCGTTAGGCCACCATTACGACACTATATACCGAAGTAGTGTGCAGTCCATTCTCGTTTCACGCCACAACACTGCAAACAAGCGTCTGCAAATCTATCGATACCAGAGCGCCCGAGTTCAACACCACGGACACGTCACCGAACAAACTCGCTAACAAACAGAAGTGGTGCGAACTTAGCAAGTCAAAAGTTGCCAACGGGCAAGCCGATATTAAATTTGATATTGCTCCCTGCACGGTTGGCCAACGGACGCACCGATATTAAATTCGATATTGGTCCCTGCGCCGTTGGCGCCTTACATTTACACCTTTGCTTAAACTAAACCATCCGTATGCATATCTCTTAAACCGTGTTTAGTGTTAACCCACTATCTTAAATCAGCTTTATGCATATGAATAGTCGTGTAAATGAGCCGGTTTAATTATTAATCAACTGCTTACCTTAAACCTCCTTTATGCATATGGCCAGTGGTGTAAATGAAGAGTTACACATGGTTTAATCTAACCCGGTATGCATACGAGCCCTGGGGGAAATACGTGCTCTTTGTTAGCGTAGTAAAGCTTATTATGGGGATGTAGCAAATCAGATGCATTAGACACAGTGAGCTAAATATGGTCCGTACATAGATAGAAATGGGTGAAGCTTGGCTAAATATGGTCCGTACATAGATAGAAATGGGTGAAGCGTGGCTAAATATGGGCGGTACATAGATAGACATGGGTGAAGCGTGGCTAAATATGGTCCGTACATAGATAGAAATGGGTGAAGCGTGGCTAAATATGGGCGGTACATAGATAGAAATATGGATGCTTGACTAAATATGGGCGGTACATATATATATATATATATATATATATATATATATATATATATATATATATATATATATATATATATATATATATATATATATATATATATAAATGGGTAACACTTGGCTAAATATGGACGGTACATAGATAGAAATGGATGAAGCTTGGCTAGATATAGGCGGTACATAGATGGAAAAGGGCGAATCTTGGCTAAATGTGGGCGGTACATAGATTGAAATGGGGGATTCTTGGCTAATTGTGGGTGGTACATAGATAGAAATAGGGGAAGCCTGGATAAATGTGGGCGGTGCATAGATAGAAATGGGGATGCTTGGCTAAATATAGGTGGTACATGGATAGAAATGGATGAGGTTTAGCTAAATATGGGTGGTACATAGATAGAAATGGATGAAGTTTAGCTAAATATAGGTGGTACATGGATACAAATGGATGGAATTTAGCTAAATATTGGTGGTACATAGATAGAAATTGATGAAGTTTAGCTAAATATGGGTGGTACATAGATAGAAATGGGGGATGCTTGGCTAAATATGGGAGATACATAGAAATAAAAGGCCGAAGCTTGGCTAAAAGTGGGCAGTACATAGATAGAAATGGGTGAAGCGTGGCTAAATATGGGCTAAATATGTGGCTAAATATATGTAGAAATTGGTCTTTCTGTTGGCTTTCTTTGACAGTTAACAGCGTGTCTTCTGTTAACGTCAGAAACGTGGACGCCCTCATGTGTGCATGCACACGAATATTCGCATGCAACGTGACAATGAGGTGTGAAATGTGAAGCACTGTCTGCGCTTCACATTTCACACCACGTGGTCGCTGAGGTGATTAAAGGTGCACATTCACACCACAATGCTTGAAAATCAAATTGTTTAAATTGCAGACTTTTAGAGGCTTAATCTGTGGGCCTATGTATAATGAAACGAAATAAATCTTAACATATGATGATTTAATTCCATATAAATTAATATAATTTTTTAAGTTGTGAAATGGAAATAGAGGCACGTGTCCCTAATTCAAATTCACAACTTAAAAACATTATATTAATTTATACGTAATGAAATCTTCATGTGCTAAGATTTATTTCGTTTCATTACATCTAGGCCCACAGTTTAAACCTCTAAATGTATACAGTTTAAACAATTTTACTTGCAGTCATTTTACTGTGAATATGCACCTTTAATAAAACGGGTGCTTTATCACGATCCATTGTGTACCGTAAGAAATTATTACAAAGCATTGGAAGAGTGCCGTCTCAGTGGATACGAATATTATTCTAGCTAAGAAAAACATGGATGACAATAATATTTTTTTAATTACTTCAGATATTCAGTGTAGGCTAACATCATAGTCAATTACGCCATGAATGACTCGATTTAGCCAGTCTTAAACGCTTAGTTGCCCGTCAGGTTGTACGAATTTTATGTTTCTATTATTTAATAAACATGCTGTTGAATATTTTGAAACGATTTTGATTGGGCGCTGCTGCTGTCATAGCTGAATAGTTTTCCGGAAATTGAGATTCAGGAGTTCAGGTATCGATCGATCCGAACACGCGCGAATGTGTGAGTGGGACTTAGCTAAAGATAACCGAGGTGTGTGGGGGTAGGGGTGGGCTGGGTGATGTTGGGGGTGGGCTGGGTGGTGGTGAGGGTGGGTCGTGGGGTGGGGGGGGGGGGTTGGGGGTGGGGGGGGGGGGGTGGGGGGGGGGGTGGCGGTGGCGCCATATGTAAAACTAGTATAATGAAGGTACGTGATATCGAACAAAATTCAATATCCTGATATTCCTCGAAGTCTGTGATACAGGAAAATGTATAGGAAGTTATGGAACAAAGTCCAAGATACATAAATTCGTTGAAGGTTCAGATAAAAAGAAATCTACGGAAAGTTCAGTTTAACCCCGCAAGCGACAGCTCGATAACGTTTTTCGGCCATTCTAATGTAGTTAGTGGTACTGTAGGGTGTGATGCAGCTAAGTAATGCGAAGCAGAACAACTCACCATTATATTCCGGTGTGCTAAATTCATAAGAAAAGCAATTGACGTTTACAGTTTATCCATTCATCATATGACGTCATAATCAACTACGTGGCGTGCAGGATGAAGTCATACTCATTGATATCATGAATGACGTAGATACGTTTGTCACGAACGCTTAACTGATGACGGGTTAAGCGTTGTTGTGCGAATTGTATGTCTTTACTGTTTAATAAACATGCTGTTGAATATTTTGAAACAAATTTGACTGGACGCTGTTGCTGCCATAGGCAGCAACAACACCCAATCAAGTTTGTTTCAAAATATTCAATAGCTTACCTGTATAGTTTTCTGGAAATTGATAGTCAGATAACTACGTCCATGCGGCAGCTACTGTAGGATCACGATTTTGGTGTCCATCCCTTTGTTTTTTGGGGGTTGCCGAGTCCATTCATGCCTTTATGGAAAGCATCAAATCATTGCGGTCTCCAAGATGGCAGTTCGCTTCTTATTACCCACAATAACTATTCATATTCAACTAAGAATAGTAATGTTGGTGTCTAACCCTAGGTTTTTTAGTTCAATGAATACACACATGCCGTCAAATCATAAGAGACTGATTGCAACAAGGTGAAATCCAATATGGCCGCCAATATGCCCCCCCCCCCCAATCATAGCCAATCGATGCATACTAGTCGGCTGATTTAAGCTATATACGTGAAACTAAGACATAAAATGAGTTTCACCATTAACAGATATTATTTATCTTAAAAAGGAACACCAATCAGACAATATCAATATTTACTAAAGCCCAATTCCCGGCCACGCAATATCTAGGAACCAGAAGTGAGCAATACTCGTACTTCAAACCATGGAGAGCATCTTTGTGAATAGATTACACTTGCATCACTGATCTAATCTAAACGTAATCACCATCATCGTGATCCTGTTCCTGCTCTTCATCACTTTCGTTTGCATCTTCCACCTTTTGTTTTCGTAATGTCCATTAGGTTTGACATATTTCTATGTTTGCTTCGCCTCGACAATACACAGACCAAGAATATGTCTAGACGCACGCACGCACGCACGCACGCACGCACGCACGCACGCACGCACGCACGCACGCACGCACGCACGCACTCCCACCCACCCACCCACACACCCACCCACCCACACGCACACACACAAACACACACACACACACACACACACACACACACACACACACAAACACACACACACATACACACACCCACTCACCACCTACCCACCCACCCACACACACACACACACACACACACACACACACACACACACACACACACACGCACGCACGCACGCACGCACGCACGCACACACACACACACCATTGAGTGGAGCATGGCTTTCACTACACCAGTTGCATTGAATTAGTTTTAACACATCTGCTGGTTCTATTTCGATTTCCCTGTGACTGGTAACTGGAACTAACCCATCAAGTGTTCTGTCATCTTCCCATCCATATTGGAGTGGGACTTATTTGCAGGCTCGCCAACAAACGCTGGCATCCAAATTCATGCCTCGAGATGGGCCCTTTTCACATTCTCATGGACACCCATCTTGGAAAGTACATACTTTACAAAGCCATCAACATCCTTCACAGTTCTATGGCTGGCCAATAAGTGATCCACAGTATGGCACAACTGTGCAAGGATGATTGCACCAGGTGGACTTGTGAATGTGTGGGAGGAATGCTTGACTTACAAGTTATTCTTAAGGATTAATTTAGGCTTGGAAGTTCGCAATTCAGGGCAGTCCTTGTCATCTCCACACATAGAAGTGGGTATGGGTGCTAGCTCATATCGCATAACTGTCTTCACATCAATGTCATAGTAATTTATCCGCATCACTAGCCTAGAAAATATCAGTTCACTATCAATCTTTCCTGTTTTGGAAGTTGCATGTTTTCGTTGTTTTGACCTTGTTGAGATAACTTTGTGGAAGCCCCCTGGCCAACTTGATTCGAACTCTCTGTTGCTGACGATGCGTTGTCTGCATTCACCATGTCTGGGTTAATTCTACCCATTGTGATATTGACAAATCCAGCCGGATGCTCCTCAACTATCAGTGGATGCCTTCAGTGCCTCTCAAACTGCCGTTCGGTCCTTTTCATCATAGGCTATCATGAAGACATTTCTTCCTTCTGTCTCATCTGGTTATTTTCTGTTCTTTGCTTGTTTTCATATCTGCCACATCTTTCAGGAGTCGACTGCATGGATGTAAGCTTAATGCACACCGTGCAACCGCTGATTCGTTCAAGGTAATGCCAGTGAGTCCACTGCTTATAATGATAAATCCAGTGCCCATTCACCTTCAAGTTCGGCCTGTGCAACTGCCATCATCAGAAGCACAGGGTTGATCACATTGTTAATGCAATGGCATTCAGTACAGCGCTTTGCTGTCTTTGATTCCTGGTCATCCAAGAATTCCTGATATGATCATAAACAGTTTAGTGTTTCATGAAGGGCTTTTTCAACCACCAGGCATAGAGCTCTTGTGTTCTGTGGACGATTTTTCCCAATCAACCTTATAGCAAAAAAAGGCTGTTTTCATAATGTCCTCTAGACCGCCGTTACTCATGAGAGTCCAAACTTCTCCTAGAAAGCTCATATGGAAGTGCATGCCATAAAGTATGTTGCTAAAACCGTCACCAAAGAAGCTAGGGTAGACCCATTGCACATTTAGAGAACCACGGTAAAGATGTAAATATGTGGTAAACAGTGTCGTTGCCTAGCCAGTCATCATGGTGAGTCGTTTCGCCTCAAGCATAACAATTTTGATTGTAGGTAGATTTGAAGGCGTTATATCAATTAAAGATCGATGTATAGTGTTTGTACTTGCTTTAGACTCTCTTCCTGTAATCCCCGCATATTGAGCGTTGAAACCACCAAATTTTGGTGTTGAGTTCTCAGTAGCCATCTACTTGAGGAATTAAAAGTCGAACGAATTTTCCCTTCCACAGAGAGTGCCTTTTCAGCCAAAACCTTGAGTGATAGCACACCTCTTTGGGCTTTTGCTTCTGGTACTGGAGCCTTCTTTAGCACTTGATAGTGTGATGTATCCAGCTCAGAAAGAACGTGTTTTGACTTGTTCAATTGGTCTTTGGTCAGACCACAAGACCAAACCCCCAGTGTCAATATTGGGCATGCCGCTAGAGAGGGAATATACCGATGATGTGAACTTCATAGACGAGGAAACGAAACCGCTTGACGAACTTCTCCCATTAGTGACAAGCAAACTATAAATTGAGAATCTCTTTATGAATGAAGAAAAAAACAGAGTTCACCCACATATACCTATCTAAAAAGTATTACACTAAAGAAAATGATAATCCATTATGGCGGCGACCCATGGAGGAAAAGTAAAATCCTGAGCTCACTGCTTTGCTGTACTGCTGACATTGCTGCACGCTGCGTCATGGGAAGCATAGCTTTCCAGTTCTTTTGGAAGTTATGGATTCGTCGATCAAAGATGCTCTTGATAATAGAACTACGTCTATACAATGCAACTTACGTATTCTTGATGCTGTATAACTGCAACAACTAGGCAGCTCCAAAAGCAGCTCCAAAGGCAGACCTAGACAATCTCGATGCCTTCCATCGAAAACACATACGCACCATCACCAGACAGCATAATTTTCAATGATGCACTATGCAAGATGTGTAATACATCGCCACTGTCTATAAAAGTTGCCCAGCAAAGATGGTTCATCTCTGGCCATGTGCTAAGGAAGAGAAGAGACACCAGTACAGAGGAATTCGCCCTACTCAGAGCCAACAAATACACAGCCAGTAGAGTACGTCATTGCCTAAATATGCTAAGCGTGCTACGAGGTGACCTCAAGAAAGCAGGACTCGGTACACTCAAGTCAAGAATGGACCTGAGGAATCTAAGCATTTCGGGTGAGAACCAGACACAGTGGGAAAAATCGAAGAAGCACTGATTGCAGCTGTAGGAAGTTTCTACTACTACAGCCGCAGAATACAGTAATCATACATGGCTGTGTGGCGACGTTGGCAATCTTAGGGAATTTCCACTGTAACGTATACAGGTACAATCGCATAACACAGGTAGACACTCGGGATGATCTAGAATTGGTCTTCCAGCGCGTTATGACGTCACCAGGTAGTATATAGAAAGAGCGGCATTCGCTCAGAACTGTATCCTCCCTGGAACGAGTCAGATTGTTCCAACAACCGGCGCATAGGGAGATCACTAGGCAATAGGCCACTTTCGCGCTGCAAACAAAATTCACTTCCTTATTATATTAGCTGAAATCACTGTGCCGTTCATGATTAAAGTATCAAAAGTTATAAGTTTGTGCAACTTCGGCACAGGCTAAGTTAGGACATAATGCCTTTGTCCCAGAAGGAACTTGCTGAAATCAGAAAGCATGTTGATTAACAATGTAGGCGACTTCAGATGGAGAAGTAACCCATCCAGTCGACCATAGGCGTACATGGGAGGCAACTGAAGGTGGCGCACCTTGCGCCTTGTGTTCAAACGAAAAGGTGAGTTAACTTGCTACATAGATAGATACCATATGCTAATTCGTGCATACTGCACACATTGTAATACACTCTTCACCGCACGCCGATTTGGCGTTGCTCACGCTACCCTGGAAACCCATACAGTAAACGTATTGGGCTTGCTACTGTGCATGCCCGGGATGCTGCGGGCCGAACTCGGACCAAAACAAGCAACACGAACATCGCGGATGCATAAATCCAAATCCAATTCTTCACCAGTGCAAATGTCTATTTTGGCCCAGCCTTCGGCAATAGTTCTCGCCGATTCTTATGTAGTAATTAGTCCAAAGCCTACACACCCGTTTGAGCCATTGAATTCAGCAGACTCGAATCGGCTGGAAATTTTCACTTCACCATCTGAACAGCAACGCTGACTCCAGTGGAGCAAACAGTAAGAGCACCAACCATACGCCAGCAGAGAAACAGGCCAAGGACGCCGCAGCCGAACTACCGGATGATCTTCTATGCATCCATAAACGCACCACTCTGGTGAAAATATACAGTGGTAAAACACGTGTCCGTGCACCTCTGGCGCGGTATCTACTATAAGCATGAACTTATGACTCGACTATTCACTGAGTGCCGAGAATTATGTCAAACATTAAACTTATGAGCCAACGGCGGTTGCAGCCTATAGGATCGGCTACTTGCCCTCGATTATATTTCATGAGGTGTGCACAGATCGACAAAGTGGTTTTCATAGAAGATGATTTTTAAAGACATTTCCAAAAATCGGAGAAAATACAAGATAGCCGCTTGGCTTCCTTTAAACAAACCTGGATCCCTATATGCAAAGGATGATTCCTGTTAAATATACTTGAAATCGGCCTATTGGTTCGCGAGAAGAAGCCATTTTAATGGTCTCATTGCTTTAGTGTGGGAGTTATTGACTGAAAAATCCCCAAGGTGGCCATCAAACCGTTTATGCGACAGTTTCGAAAATGGCAACTTTGACAACAGAATACCTAAAAAGCTATATAGAACCAATTTCGGGTTCAAAACCCATTAAATAAAAATATCCAATATGGCTGCCAACACACTATATATTGATCGGTCCATGGCGGCCATGTTTTTCTTTATGTATCAACTTTCCTTGAACAGCCTTTAATGACGCTTACTCCATAATCATATCTGCAAAATTTCGGCCCGATCCGTTCATGGTTCTGGAGAATATGTTGTTTTTGTTAAAACTACGTCATCCAAGATGGCCGCCGAACCATTTGGCCAAGTTACCTTGAACAAACTTGGTTCAGCTCTTACCATAGATCAAAGCAGTCGATCGGCTTCCTTTGAATTAACTTGGTTCCCTATGCCGTAAGGGTGGCTCCTGTCAAATATAATTGAAAACGGCTCAGTGGTTCTTGAGAAGAAATCATTTAAAGGAAAAGTTGGCGGACGAACGGACAAATATTAGATATCCCAAATATAAAACCTAAATAGAAAAAATACTAAATGTATATTATCTTATTTGGTACACAAAACATGTATGTTAGCCTATGCCCAGATGGACTACATATTTGTGATTATGTGTTTAGTGAATCAACCGTTAAATAAATAACTTTGAATAATGAGAAGGTATTTCACGCATTCTAGGTCATTAAAAGTCAACTATATTTGCATCAATTATATACGTATTCATAGAAACTACCCCCAACACAATCATGAAATATTAGGCAACCCAGTGATGGGGATTGGTGAGAGAGGGCAGGGGCAGGCATATAGTGTTGTGGTTGTCATACTCGTAGCCTCTACATACGGATCTGACCTTATTTGTTTATTTGATTTAGTTTTCTTCAATGATTAATATTCAGTAACCTGTCAAATCTCTGGAAAAGCATCACGTCTATCAAGATGCCTAGGATATCTGTGCACACGAGGTAACACGTTAACCATTGAGCTTTGTTAACAGGGTTCATATAACTTCTGCGGAATAAAATTGCATACTATTTCCGGACTTTGTTTATCAATTTCGCGACCCATTTTATGATGTCTCCAATTAGTATTCAGCTAAAAACTACCAAATTTTGTTTAAAAAATACATTGGAATTGGTCGTCGATATTGACAAAATCGCAAAACCCCAAAAGGCTATAAAGCTTCAACCGCAGTCTTCTACCAAAGCGGCTTCATACTATGCAACGCAGAAGCAAAAACGCTTGCTTAGGAATGTGCATTCTTGTGGAGGTGCAGATCTCAACTCTGACCATCTGTTACACGCCTTCAGACGAACCATCTCTAGCTGATGCATAAACGCCATACCAGGCAAGAGACTAGCATCATCTAGAACCTACCCAACCTTATCAGTGACACTGCCACTCAAATATCATACAAAAAGGCCCTCGGGGAGCAGATAGCTAACATCGACGTCAGCTCCGATCCAAACGAAGCCGTAACAAAAATATTGAAATGTATGGAATCGTCATGCTGCCAGTACCGTAGGAACACAAAACAACCGAACTAGGTATATTGACTGCCTTAAAGTTGGAAAACTATCTCCAGAGCAGAAGGCATTGCAGCTGCGCATCTATCAAAGTGGTCAAAGAGCCATCAACTTAAGGCCTCATAAATTTATATTTGGAGCGGCTGTCTCTCTACGACCTCTAGCCATCTGGCCGACCTAATTGGCCGGTAGACCCTCCACCAGTTTGGTTAGCGCTGACCCTGGAATTCACTGCGGTTTCCTGATGGTGAGATCCAAAGATCGCACCAAACTATGCAGCGAACTCAATAACATTCTTTGCCACATTAACGCATGGGTAGCGGATCTTGCTATTCAACACGCAACTCCATAGCAGATGAAATTACTGCCACGGATGACTGTCACTAAATGTTTAGGGTCGGCCGGGCCATGATTGTTACTGACTCTAGCCCACCACTCACTCTGCAAAACTCTGAAGCACACTTTATCGGGACTGGCCAGGGCAAAGTCAAGGCACTTCGAGAATGGTTCAAAGAACAGTTCACTGACTACGATGATGGGCTCTTGCATACATTCTCGCGAGACCCCGTGCATTACTAACAACCATTAAAACAGCATAAGTTGAGTAGACACCCAAAGCCCTAAAAATGGAGGTGCAACCAGACATGATGGCATGCACATAGAACAATACACACATGATATTATCTGACAACCGATCATGCATCTAATCAATTCAGCTTGCATGCACCACCTTCCCATCAATACTCTAGGTCAAGGCAGCGTTATCGCATTGCACAAGCCCAAGACGCCACCTAACAGCACATGACCCCACACCTAGTCAATCTGCTGCCCATTGTGCTCCTCAACAACATATGGAAAGTCTAATGTTACTGTATGCCCTATCGGCGACAAGATCGATGAATTCACCGGATCATATCAAAGTAGCTGTAAATGTGGACGTAGCTGCACAAACATTGCCTGGGCTGGAGTTCCTGGGTTGGTAACCGATCCAATCATTCCAGTCATAAATTCTCATTAGTATGACTTGTCAGAGTCTGCAAATTTAGGCGCAGGGAATTTGGTTATCTCAGAATAGATTGTGATGAGGAAAACCAGTCCTTCTAAAGCCATGTAGAATTCTTCACATGCATTGTTCATCTTAGGGTAACAAATACACACAGCTGCAGCATTGATCATAATATCACCTGAAATAGAAAAGTTACTTGACATTATTTGATTTAACTATAGAAATATCGTACTTATCCATTCTGTATGTCATAACCAAACCAGGGTTTTAAACAAGAAACTTGTTCTACATTTAGCACTGGGATTTTAAGCGCATTGTAAAAAATTTAGCTGTTCATAAATAGCGAATATAAAAAAATTAAAATCTCAAACTCGGTCACTTCATATCACTATTATGGACAGAGCTGAAAATTATCAATTTGCACAAGCTTTAGCTAGTGCAAAATTGATAATTTTCAACGAGGTTCATAATAGTGATATGAAAAGTGACCGAGTTTGAGATTTTATTTGTCATATAAACTGTAATTTTGAAATATTTGCCGATAGTTGCTGATGTGACTTTTATCTGATTTCTCATTGCTGATTTTCTTGAAATCGATACCGCCGCTGTGACGCACCATTACTTGATAACAGATACTAAATGCGCGGCAAAATAAAGTGACAAACACAAAATCTGGCGATGTCAGCCATAAACTACACTTTTCTTCTAAGACTATCGCAGAGCCACGGCCATCAAACGTTACTTCCCTGCCGACTGATAAACTGTCAAACGATGACATTTTGCGATGACGTTTCACGAATAACAAATCATAGTAAAACAGAACCGCGTAGTAATCCCTACGCGTCACACTGACATCAATCGATGTTTTAATTGGTCGATTTAAATGGGTTGCGCACCCAACAGCCAATAAAAATACTCCGTTGAATATGGCACGTGTGCTCATATCGAAAAATATGGAACGGGCTAAGAGGCTTGCTTATATGATAAATTGATGTTATTGCATATCAGCCTGAAAAATATGGACAGTTTAAGATTAAACCTGGTAATAGATTTTTTACTACGCAGTTTATGTAGTGATTTGTTACCAGGCTTATGCTAAACCGAGGTTTAAATCGCCAGATTGAAAGGGTTAAATGTATATATTATTCTAATCTCAAACTTCAACAATACATTTTCTTTTACTGTTGGACAGTATCAAGACTATGTGTTTCCAAATGTGTATAAAGAGTATATATATTTAGACGCACATATATCTATTTAACCCTGCAATGGCTCATCTGGTCAACAAAATCAAAATATTCTGAATGCCATTTTGCAAGCCAAGATAAGATTATTTTTCAGGGTTTACCACTAGAATGAAGGGCTCGACTATCGAGTCAGACATTCCAGTATTACATCCTCAAAGATGGCACTCTCTTGGTCTGGAAAATGGAAGTTCCTCAAGGCCAATGATGAGGCCGGCCTGCCGTGAAAGGGTTACATGTATATACTATTCTAATCTTTCATATTATTATTTTACAGATGATGATATCACTTGCATCCACATGGAATGGTTGGCAAATTGTGACACCAGGCAAATCTTCAACACGGTAATATATAGTACACAAACCACTATGTGTTATCTGTTGTCTGTCTGCTTTAGTAAGTGGTGTTGTACATACTGTTACATTGTATGTGCTAAATGTAGTCCAAATGTATATTTGTCTGCTCTACCAATTATCTAATTACGTTAAGTAACAATAATGTTTATATGCCTGAAACCATTACCCAACACTTTCAACGATGAACTCCCCATATATCTCATTTTCAACGTCACAACTTTGGTAAATTGTTGAATAATTTCGGTTAAATTTGTCTGGAAGCTGTTGCTGTCTTAGGCAGCAATGGTTTCCAGTCAGGTTGATTTCAAAAGACACAACAGTATACGTTCGATATCTCAAAGTTTCTACTTTTTTTTAAACTTCTCAATGAAGGGGTTAAGCTGTTCTTTCTTCAATGACTTAAATGAGTGTTACGTGAGTATCCATAAATGTAGTTACGCTCCCAATGCCTATATGCTTGTCTAACCTGTGATTTGAATACTCGTCGCTCTCCGAAGATACATGCCACCTGGCCTTACCTTCTCTCATATCTGTCCATGGCCTAACTGGCATAACTTATGGTTATGTAAATGCTCACCGCTACCCATATATGTCGCCTCGCTTTACTTGTGATCTATCAAACTCCAACAATAGATCTTCTCTTACTGTCAGACAATATCATAACTATGTCCATCTAATTCATTAACATTATATATAACCTCATTTTATTAGAGAAACACTGTCTCTCCATCACAGTAGCCAGCAATAGCCTTTAGCTGCCCCGTTTTAGCTGTCCATGCCGGTCTGGTTCCCGTGCTTATCTTGCAACAAACCTGTCAAATCTAATCAGCGTGCAATTCTATGTGACTGTTGTGGTGATTGGGTGAATTTAGGATGCTCCCAAGGGCTAACTATCACAGATTATGAAGAACTCTTGAGATCTGATGAGCCATGGTGGTGTTTTCAATGTAACCAAACTAATTTTCCTTTTAATCACTATGAAAACGATACCGAATTTCTGCTTAATTTCCTAGGTGCCAAATATGACTACAGTACATATATAAATGCAAACATACTCGTAAACCCATTCAAGCTAAATACTTTTAACCAGGGCAATGAATACACAAATTTCTCAGAAACAGATATTGATAATGAAGGTATGAATTTTCCACTTTGTGACTATATACTCCAGAAAGAATTTAATGATAATATTATCAAGAGTACTGACGCTATCGCCTTTTCAATGATTCATATTAACATTAGATCGCTGCTAAAATTTTTTGATAAATTTAATAACTCTATAGATTCTTGCGCACGTGAATTTAGCGTCATAGAAATTGCCGAGACATGGTTGAAACCTGACTCACCACTGGACTTAATTAATATGCAAAATTACAAATTTATTGAAAAACACAGGCCAACTAAAAAGGTGGTGGTGTAGGCAACTACATAAAGAACAGTTTGCAGTATAATTTGAGAGATAACCTGTCAATGAATGAAGAATTTATTGAAATTATTTTTATTGAAATTCCCAATGAAAAAACAAGAAATAAACTCGTCTGAGTCACATACAGACCTCCTAGAAGTGACAGCGACAAATTTATGAAATCATTCGAAAAAATTCTAAATGCCATACAAAATGAAAAGAAATCCGCTTATCTATTAGGTGACTTTAATATTGATTTGTTGAAACAACATAGCTTCTACACTCAAGACATATTAGCTTTTTTTTTAAATATCTGGCTCTTATCTATTTAAACGAAACCAACAAGAATTACAGAATTCTCGGCTACTGTTATTGCCAACATCATCTCGAATAATGCTGTAGGTGTCAAAAATCAATCAGGTATCTTTGTTGTAGATATTTCAGACCATTTACCTATATTCTATATAGAAAAAGAAAAAAAAAGGAAAATCATTTGTAAAAGAAGTAGTAACTTGTAGGGACGTCAAAAAATGAAAATATAGAAGTATTCAAAAAAAAATTTACGAACATAAACTGGAACCAGGTAATTTAATCACAGTCATGTGAAGATGTCTGCAACACCTTCCACACTATATGCTGTAACATCTATGAATCTGCCTTTCCACTTAAAAATATTAAGAAATTTAAACAAACTCCTACTAAACCATGGATTACAAGAGGATTGATAACTGCCTGTCACAAGAAAAACTAGTTATATCTGAATTTTATTAAATATCCGACAAAGTATAATGACTCACAGTTCAAGAAATATAGAAACAGGATAAATCAGATAATTAGGACAGCAAAAATAAATAATTTTCATAATAAATTTGTTGAGCAAAAAGATAATATAAAGGAAACATGGAAACTGATTAAGTCATTACCAAATAAGAAAAAAAACAATAGTGAAGCATTACGGTTTATTTATACTAATAGAGTCATTAACGACAAAAAAGAAATAGCAGACAAATTTAATGAGTATTTTACTAACATTGGTCCTAATTTATCACAAAAATTTCAATCCAGCTCGAACGTACATGTAAATGACTTTCTAACAGGTAGCTATCAACATTCTATTTCTTAAATCCAACAGATACTCACGAAATCAACAAAATATTAATGCAAATTAACACAGCTAAAGGTGCTGGAATCGATAATTTCAGAGGGACAATCTTTAAACACTGTGTAACAGAAATACTAACACAATTGGACCACATCTGTAATCTCTCAATTACACAGGGAGTATTTCCATCAAGATTAAAGATTGCACGTGTACCACCCATATTCGAAGCTACAGATGCATCTGACTTTACTAATTATCGGCCAGTCTCGGTACTTCCACTTTTCTCAAAACTCCTAGAAAAGCTGTGTTTTCGTAGAATACCTAATTATCTAAACAAAAACTCAATCATATATTCTTCTCTATATGGTTTCAGAGAAAAACACTCTACTATGCTTGCCATTGTGGATATGATTGAAAAATTATTAACCTCCCTTGAGAATAATGAACATATGCTAGGTGTATTCTTGCATCTTTCCAAAGCCTTCGATACAATTGAGCATACAATTTTACTGCAAAAGCGTGCATACTATGGAATAAGAGGTGCTGCATTGAACTGGATACAGAGTTA
>JAVVLW010004272.1:0-28000 GCA_034401795.1 Chaetoderma sp. LZ-2023a | reverse complement strand
GAGTAATCGTCAATGGTGTCTGAGTAATAGTCAGTGGTGTCTGTGTAATCGTCAATGGTGTCTGAGTAACCGTCAACGGTGTCTGAGTAATCAAAGGTGTCTGAGTAATAGTCAATGGTGTCTGAGTAATCGTCAATGCTGTCATAGTAATAGTCAGTGGTGTCTGAGTAATCCTCAATGCTGTCATAGTAATAGTCAATGGTGTCTGAGTAATCGTCAACAGTGTCTGAGTAATAGTCAGTGGTGTCTGAGGAATCGTCAATGGTGTTTGAGTAATCGTCAATGGTGTCTGAGTAATCGTCAATGCTGTCATAGTAATAGTCAGTGGTGTCTGAGTAATCCTCAATGCTGTCATAGTAATAGTCAATGGTGTCTGAGTAATCGTCAACAGTGTCTGAGTAATAGTCAGTGGTGTCTGAGGAATCGTCAATGGTGTTTGAGTAATCATCAATGGTGTCTGAGTAATAGTCAGTGGTGTCTGAGTAATAGTCAATGGTGTCTGAGTAATAGCCAGTGGTGTCTGTGTAATCATCAATGGTGTCTGAGTAACCATCAACGGTGTCTGAGTAATAGTCAGTGGAGTCTGAGGAATCGTCAATGGTGTCTGAGTAATAATCAATGGTGTCTGAGTAATCGTCAATGGTGTCTGAGTAATAGTCAATGGTGTCTGAGGAATCGTCAATGGTGTCTGAGTAATAGTCAACAGTGTCTGAGTAATAATCAATGGTGTCTGAGGAATCGTCAATGGTGCCTGTGTAATCGTCAATGGTATCTGGGTAAGAGTCAATGGTGTCTGAGTAATCGTCAATGCTGTCATAGTAATAGTCAATGGTGTCTGAGTAATCGTCCATGGTGTCTGAGTAATAGTCAATGGTGTCTGAGTAATCGTCACTGGTGTCTGAGTAATCGTCAATGGTATCTGTGTAATCGTCAACGGTGTCTGAGTAACCGTCAACGGTGTCTGAGTAATCGTCACTGCTGTCTGAGTAATCGTCAATGGTGTCTGAGTAATCGCCAATGGTGTCTGAGTAATCGTCAATGGTGTCTGCGTAATCGTCAATGGTATCTGGGTAAGAGTCAATGGTGTCTGAGTAATCGTCAATGCTGTCATAGTAATAGTCAATAGTGTCTGAGTAATCGTCAATGGTGTCTGAGTAATCGTCAATGGTGTCTGAGTAATCGTCAATGGTGTCTGAGTAATCGTCACCGGTGTCTGAGTAATCGTCAATGGTGTCTGAGTAATCGTCAATGGTGTCTGAGTAATCGTCAATGGTAGCTGGGTAAGAGTCAATGGTGTCTGAGTAATCGTCAATGCTGTCATAGTAATAGTCAATGGTGTCTGAATAATCGTCAATGGTGTCTGAGTAATAGTTAATGGTGTCTGAGTAATCGTCAATGGTGTCTGAGTAATAGTCAGTGGTGTCTGTGTAATCGTCAATGGTGTCTGAGTAACCGTCAACGGTGTCTGAGTAATCAAAGGTGTCTGAGTAATAGTCAATGGTGTCTGAGTAATCGTCAATGTTGTCATAGTAATAGTCAGTGGTGTCTGAGTAATCCTCAATGCTGTCATAGTAATAGTCAATGGTGTCTGAGTAATCGTCAACAGTGTCTGAGTAATAGTCAGTGGTGTCTGAGGAATCGTCAATGGTGTTTGAGTAATCGTCAATGGTGTCTGAGTAATAGTCAATGGTGTCATAGCAATAGTCAATAGTGTCTGAGGAATCGTCAATGGTGTCTGAGTAATAGTCACTGGTGTCTGAGTAATAGTCAATGGTGTCTGAGTAATAGTCAATGGTGTCTAAGTAATAGTTAATGGTGTCTGTGTAATCGTCAATTGTGTCTGCAAAATAGTCAACGGTGGCTGAGTAATAGTCAATGATGTCTGAGCAACCGTCAACGGTGTCTGAGTAATCATCAACGGTGTCGGAGTAATAGTCAATTGTGTCTGAGTAATCGTCAATGGTGTCTAAGTTATAGTCAATGGTGTCTGAGTAATCGTCAATGGTGTCTGAGTAATCGGTAATGGTGTCTGAGTAACCCTCAATGGTGTCTGAGTAACCGTCAACGGTGTCTGAGTAATAGTCAATGGTGTCTGAGTAATCGTGAGTGGTATCTGAGTAATCGTCACCCGGTGTCTGAGTAATCGTCAATGGTGTCTGAGTAATCGTCAATGGTGTCTGAGTAATCGTCAACGGTGTCTGAGTAATAGTCAGTGGAGTCTGAGGAATCGTCAATGGTGTCTGAGTAATAATCAATGGTGTCTGAGTAATCGTCAATGGTGTCTGAGTAATAGTCAATGGTGTCTGAGGAATCGTCAATGGTGTCTGAGTAATAGTCAACAGTGTCTGAGTAATAATCACTGGTGTCTGAGGAATCGTCAATGGTGTCTGAGTAATAGTCAATGGTGCCTGTGTAATCGTCAATGGTATCTGGGTAAGAGTCAATGGTGTCTGAGTAATCGTCAATGCTGTCATAGTAATAGTCAATGGTGTCTGAGTAATCGTCCATGGTGTCTGAGTAATAGTCAATGGTGTCTGAGTAATCGTCACTGGTGTCTGAGTAATCGTCAATGGTATCTGTGTAATCGTCAACGGTGTCTGAGTAACCGTCAACGGTGTCTGAGTAATCGTCACTGCTGTCTGAGTAATCGTCAATGGTGTCTGAGTAATCGCCAATGGTGTCTGAGTAATCGTCAATGGTGTCTGCGTAATCGTCAATGGTATCTGGGTAAGAGTCAATGGTGTCTGAGTAATCGTCAATGCTGTCATAGTAATAGTCAATAGTGTCTGAGTAATCGTCAATGGTGTCTGAGTAATAGTCAATGGTGTCTGAGTAATCGTCAATGGTGTCTGAGTAATCGTCACCGGTGTCTGAGTAATCGTCAATGGTGTCTGAGTGATCATCAATGGAGTCTGTGTAATAGTCGGTGGTGTCGGAGTAATAGTCAATTGTGTCTGAGTAATCGTCAATGGTGTCTAAGTTATAGTCAATGGTGTCTGAGTAATCGTCAATGGTGTCTGAGTAACCCTCAATGGTGTCTGAGTAACCGTCAACGGTGTCTGAGTAATAGTCAATGGTGTCTGAGTAATCGTCAATGGTATCTGAGTAATCGTCACCGGTGTCTGAGTAATCGTCAATGGTGTCTGAGTGATCATCAATGGAGTCTGTGTAATAGTCGGTGGTGTCTGTGTAATAGTCAATGTTGTCTGAGTAATAGCCAGTGGTGTCTGTGTAATCCTCAATGGTGTCTGAGTAACCGTCAACGGTGTCTGAGTAATCAAAGGTGTCTGAGTAATAGTCAATCGTGTCTGAGTAATCGTCAATGGTATCTGAGTAATAGTCACCGATGTCTGAGTAATCGTCAATGGTGTCTGAGTAATCGTCAATGGTGTCTGAGTAATCGTCATGGTGTCTGAGTAATAGTCAATGGTGTCTGAGGAATCGTCAATGGTGTCCGAGTAATAGTCAACAGTGTCTGAGTAATAATCAATGGTGTCTGAGGAATCGTCAATGGTGTCTGAGTAATAGTCAATGGTGCCTGTGTAATCGTCAATGGTATCTGGGTAAGAGTCAATGGTGTCTGAGTAATCGTCAATGCTGTCATAGTAATAGTCAATGGTGTCTGAGTAATCGTCCATGGTGTCTGAGTAATAGTCAATGGTGTCTGAGTAATCGTCAATGGTGTCTGAATAATCGTCAATGGTATCTGTGTAATCGTCACCGGTGTCTGAGTAACCGTCAATGGTGTCTGAGTAATCGTCAATGCTGTCTGAGTAATCGTCAATGGTGTCTGAGTAATCGCCAATGGTGTCTGAGTAATCGTCAATGGTGTCTGAGTAATCGTCAATGGTATCTGGGTAAGAGTCAATGGTGTCTGAGTAATCGTCAATGCTGTCATAGTAATAGTCAATGGTGTCTGAGTAATAGTTAATGGTGTCTGAGTAATCGTCAATGGTGTCTGAGTAATCGGCAACGGTGTCTGAGTAATCGTCAATGGTAGCTGGGTAAGAGTCAATGGTGTCTCAGTAATCGTCAATGCTGTCATAGTAATAGTCAATGGTGTCTGAGTAATCGTCAATGGTATCTGAGTAATCGTCATCGGTGTCTAAGTAATCGTCAATGGTGTCTGAGTAACCCTCAATGGTGTCTGAGTAACCGTCAACGGTGTCTGAGTAATAGTCAATGGTGTCTGAGTAATCGTCAATGGTGTCTGAGTAATAGTCAACAGTGTCTGAGTAATAGTCAGTGGTGTCTGAGGAATCGTCACTGGTGTCTGAGTAATAGTCAATGGTGTCTGAGGAATCGTCAACAGTGTCTGAGTAATAGTCAGTGGTGTCTGAGGAATCGTCAATGGTGTCTGAGTAATCGTCAATGCTGTCATAGTAATAGTCAATGGTGTCTGAGTAATCGTCAATGCTGTCATAGTAATAGTCAATGGTGTCTGAGTAATCGTCAATGGTGTCTGAGTAATCGTCAATGGTAGCTGGGTAAGAGTCAATGGTGTCTGAGTAATCGTCAATGCTGTCATAGTAATAGTCAATGGTGTCTGAGTAATCGTCAATGGTGTCTGAGTAATAGTTAATGGTGTCTGAGTAATCGTCAATGGTGTCTGAGTAATCGTCAATGGTGTCTGAGTAACCCACAATGGTGTCTGAGTAACCGTCAATGGTATCTGGATAAGAGTCAATGGTGTCTGAGTAATCGTCAATGCTGTCATAGTAATAGTCAATGGTGTCTGAGTAATCGTCAATGGTGTCTGAGTAATAGTTAATGGTGTTTGAGTAATCGTCAATGGTGTCTGAGTAATCGTCAATGGTGTCTGAGTAACCCTCAATGGTGTCTGAGTAACCGTCAACGGTGTCTGAGTAATAGTCAATGGTGTCTGAGTAATCGTCAATGGTATCTGAGTAATCGTCACCGGTGTCTAAGTAATCGTCAATGGTGTCTGAGTAACCCTCAATGGTGTCTGAGTAACCGTCAACGGTGTCTGAGTAATAGTCAATGGTGTCTGAGTAATCGTCAATGGTGTCTGAGTAATAGTTAATGGTGTTTGAGTAATCGTCAATGGTGTCTGAGTAATCGTCAATGGTGTCTGAGTAACCCTCACTGGTGTCTGAGTAATAGTCAACAGTGTCTGAGTAATAGTCAGTGGTGTCTGAGGAATCGTCACTGGTGTCTGAGTAATAGTCAATGGTGTCTGAGTAATAGTCAATGGTGTCTGAGGAATCGTCAACAGTGTCTGAGTAATAGTCAGTGGTGTCTGAGGAATCGTCAATGGTGTCTGAGTAATCGTCAGTGGTGTCTGAGTAATAATGAATGGAGTCATAGCAATAGTCAATAGTGTCTGAGGAATCGTCAATGGTGTCTGAGTAATAGTCAATGGTGTTTGAGTAATAGTCAATGGTGTCTGAGTAATAGTCAATGGTGTCTAAGTAATATTCAATGGTGTCTGTGTAATCGTCAATGGTGTCTGCAAAATAGTCCATGGTGTCTGAGTAATAAGCAATGATATCTGAGTAACCGTCAACGGTGTCTGAGTAATCATCAACGGTGTCGGAGTAATAGTCAATGGTGTCTGAGTAACCCTCAATGGTGTCTGAGTAACCGTCAACGGTGTCTGAGTAATAGTCAATGGTGTCTGAGTAATCGTCAATGGTATCTGAGTAATCGTCACCGTTGTCTGAGTAATCGTCAATGGTGTCTGAGTAATACTCAACGGTGTCTGAGTAATAATCAACGGTGTCTGAGTAATAGTCAATGGTGTCTGAGTAATAGTCAATGGTGTCTGAGTAATAGTCAATGGTGTCTGAGTAATAGTCAATGGTGTCTGAGTAATAGTTAATGGTGTCTGAGTAATCGTCAATGGTGTCTAAGTAATCGTCAATGGTGTCTGAGTAATCGTCAATGGTAGCTGGGTAAGAATCAATGGTGTCTGAGTAATCGTCAATGCTGTCATAGTAATAGTCAATGGTGTCTGAGTAATCGTCAATGGTGTCTGAGTAATAGTTAATGGTGTCTGAGTAATCGTCAATGGTGTCTGAGTAATCGTCAATGGTGTCTGAGTAACCCTCAATGGTGTCTGAGTAACCGTCAATGGTGTCTGAGTAACCGTCAACGGTGTCTGAGTAATAGTCAATGGTGTCTGAGTAATCGTCAATGGTGTCTGAGTAATAGTTAATGGTGTTTGAGTAATCGTCAATGGT
The DNA here is from genome assembly GCA_034401795.1 of Chaetoderma sp. LZ-2023a. NCBI lineage: Eukaryota > Metazoa > Mollusca > Caudofoveata > Chaetodermatida > Chaetodermatidae > Chaetoderma > Chaetoderma sp. LZ-2023a. Next base: position 21,797 of record JAVVLW010004272.1, on the reverse strand, counting down.
GTCTGAGTAATCGTCAATGGTGTCTGAGTAACCCTCAATGGTGTCTGAGTAACCATCAACGGTGTCTGAGTAATAGTCAATGGTGTCTGAGTAATCGTCAATGGTATCTGAGTAATCGTCACCGGTGTCTAAGTAATCGTCAATGGTGTCTGAGTAACCATCAATGGTGTCTGAGTAACCGTCAACGGTGTCTGAGTAATAGTCAATGGTGTCTGAGTAATCGTCAATGGTGTCTGAGTAATAGTCAACAGTGTCTGAGTAATAGTCAGTGGTGTCTGAGGAATCGTCACTGGTGTCTGAGTAATAGTCAATGGTGTCTGAGTAATAGTCAATGGTGTCTAAGGAATCGTCAACAGTGTCTGAGTAATAGTCAGTGGTGTCTGAGGAATCGTCAATGGTGTCTGAGCAATCGTCAGTGGTGTCTGAGTAATAATGAATGGAGTCATAGCAATAGTCAATAGTGTCTGAGGAATCGTCAATGGTGTCTGAGTAATAGTCAATGGTGTTTGAGTAATAGTCAATGGTGTCTGAGTAATAGTCAATGGTGTCTAAGTAATATTCAATGGTGTCTGTGTAATCGTCAATGGTGTCTGCAAAATAGTCCACGGTGTCTGAGTAATAGGCAATGATATCTGAGTAACCGTCAATGGTGTCTGAGTAATCTTCAACGGTGTCGGAGTAATAGTCAATGGTGTCTGAGTAACCCTCAATGGTGTCTGAGTAACCATCAACGGTGTCTGAGTAATAGTCAATGGTGTCTGAGTAATCGTCAATGGTATCTGAGTAATCGTCACCGGTGTCTGAGTAATCGTCAATGGTGTCTGAGTAATACTCAACGGTGTCTGAGTAATAGTCAACGGTGTCTGAGTAATAGTCAATGGTGTCTGAGTAATAGTCAATGGTGTCTGAGTAATAGTCAATGGTGTCTGAGTAATAGTCAATGGTGTCTGAGTAATAGTTAATGGTGTCTGAGTAATCGTCAATGGTGTCTAAGTAATCGTCAATGGTGTCTGAGTAATCGTCAATGGTGTCTGAGTAATCGTCAATGGTAGCTGGGTAAGAATCAATGGTGTCTGAGTAATCGTCAATGCTGTCATAGTAATAGTCAATGGTGTCTGAGTAATCGTCAATGGTGTCTGAGTAATAGTTAATGGTGTCTGAGTAATCGTCAATGGTGTCTGAGTAATCGTCAATGGTGTCTGAGTAACCCTCAATGGTGTCTGAGTAACCGTCAATGGTATCTGGGTAAGAGTCAATGGTGTCTGAGTAATAGTCAATGGTGTCTGAGTAATAGTCAACAGTGTCTGAGTAATAGTCAGTGGTGTCTGCGTAATCGTCCATGGTGTCTGAGTAATCCTCAATGCTGTCATAGTAATAGTCAATGGTGTCTGAGTAATCGTCAATGGTGTCTGAGTAATCGTCACCGGTGTCTAAGTAATCGTCAATGGTGTCTGAGTAAGCCTCAATGGTGTCTGAGTAACCGTCAACGGTGTCTGAGTAATAGTCAATGGTGTCTGAGTAATCGTCAATGGTGTCTGAGTAATAGTCAACAGTGTCTGAGTAATAGTCAGTGGTGTCTGAGGAATCGTCAATGGTGTCTGAGTAATAGTCAATGGTGTCTGAGTAATAGTCAATGGTGTCTGAGGAATCGTCAACAGTGTCTGAGTAATAGTCAGTGGTGTCTGAGGAATCGTCAATGGTGTCTGACTAATCATCAATGGTGTCTGAGTAATAATCAATGGTGTCATAGCAATAGTCAATAGTGTCTGAGGAATCGTCAATGGTGTCTGAGTAATAGTCAATGGTGTCTGAGTAATAGTCAATGGTGTCTGAGTAATAGTCAATGGTGTCTAAATAATATTCAATGGTGTCTGTGTAATCGTCAATGGTGTCTGCAAAATATTCAACGGTGTCTGAGTAATAGTCAAAGATATCTGAGTAACCGTCAACGGTGTCTGAGTAATCATCAACGGTGTCGGAGTAATAGTCAATGGTGTCTGAGTAATCGTCAATGCTGTCATAGTAATAGTCAATGGTGTCTGAGTAATCGTCAATGGTATCTAAGTTATAGTCAATGGTGTCTGAGTAATCGGCAATGGTGTCTGAGTAATCGTCAATGGTGTCTGAGTAACCCTCAATGGTGTCTGAGTAACCGTCAACGGTGTCTGAGTAATAGTCAATGGTGTCTGAGTAATCGTCGATGGTATCTGAGTAATCGTCACCGGTGTCTGAGTAATAGTCAGCGGTGTCTGAGTAATAGTCCATGGTGTCTGAGTAATAGTCAGTGGTGTCTGTGTAATCGTCAATGGTGTCTGAGTAACCGTCAACGGTGTCTGAGTAATCAAAGGTGTCTGAGTAATAGTCAATGGTGTCTGAGTAATCGTCAATGCTGTCATAGTAATAGTCAATGGTGTCTGCGTAATCGTCCATGGTGTCTGAGTAATCGTCAATGCTGTCATAGTAATAGTCAATGGTGTCTGAGTAATCGTCAATGGTGTCTGAGTAATCGTCAATGGTATCTAAGTTATAGTCAATGGTGTCTGCGTAATCGGCAATGGTGTCTGAGTAATCGTCAATGGTGTCTGAGTAACCCTCAATGGTATCTGAGTAATCGTCACCGGTGTCTGAGTAATCGTCAATGGTGTCTGAGTAATCATCAATGGTGTCTGAGTAATAGTCAGCGGTGTCTGAGTAATAGTCAATGGTGTCTGAGTAATAGTCAGTGGTGTCTGTGTAATCGTCAATGGTGTCTGAGTAACCGTCAACGGTGTCTGAGTAATCAAAGGTGTCTGAGTAATAGTCAATGGTGTCTGAGTAATCGTCAATGCTGTCATAGAAATAGTCAATGGTGTCTGCGTAATCGTCCATGGTGTCTGAGTAATCGTCAATGCTGTCATAGTAATAGTCAATGGTGTCTGAGTAATCGTCAATGGTGTCTGAGTAATCGTCACCGGTATCTAAGTAATCGTCAATGGTGTCTGAGTAAGCCTCAATGGTGTCTGAGTAACCGTCAACGGTGTCTGAGTAATAGTCAATGGTGTCTGAGTAATCGTCAATGGTGTCTGAGTAATAGTCAACAGTGTCTGAGTAATAGTCAGTGGTGTCTGAGGAATCGTCAATGGTGTCTGAGTAATAGTCAATGGTGTCTGAGTAATAGTCAATGGTGTCTGAGGAATCGTCAACAGTGGTTGAGTAATAGTCAGTGGTGTCTGAGGAATCGTCAATGGTGTCTGACTAATCATCAATGGTGTCTGAGTAATAATCAATGGTGTCATAGCAATAGTCAATAGTGTCTGAGGAATCGTCAATGGTGTCTGAGTAATAGTCAATGGTGTCTGAGTAATAGTCAATGGTGTCTGAGTAATAGTCAATGGTGTCTAAGTAATATTCAATGGTGTCTGTGTAATCGTCAATGGTGTCTGCAAAATATTCAAAGGTGTCTGAGTAATAGTCAAAGATATCTGAATAACCGTCAACGGTGTCTGAGTAATCATCAACGGTGTCTGAGTAATAGTCAATGGTGTCTGAGTAATCGTCAATGCTGTCATAGTAATAGTCAATGGTGTCTGAGTAATCGTCAATGGTATCTAAGTTATAGTCAATGGTGTCTGAGTAATCGGTAATGGTGTTTGAGTAATCGTCAATGGTGTCTGAGTAACCCTCAATGGTGTCTGAGTAACCGTCAACGGTGTCTGAGTAATAGTCAATGGTGTCTGAGTAATCGTCGATGGTATCTGAGTAATCGTCACCGGTGTCTGATTAATCGTCAATGGTGTCTGAGTAATCATCAATGGTGTCTGAGTAATAGTCAGCGGTGTCTGAGTAATAGTCAATGGTGTCTGAGTAATAGTCAGTGGTGTCTGTGTAATCGTCAATGGTGTCTGAGTAACCGTCAACGGTGTCTGAGTAATCAAAGGTGTCTGAGTAATAGTCAATGGTGTCTGAGTAATCGTCAATGCTGTCATAGTAATAGTCAATGGTGTCTGCGTAATCGTCCATGGTGTCTGAGTAATCGTCAATGCTGTCATAGTAATAGTCAATGGTGTCTGAGTAATCGTCAATGGTGTCTGAGTAATCGTCAATGGTGTCTGAGTAATCGGCAATGGTGTCTGAGTATCCCTCAATGGTGTCTGAGTAACCGTCAACGGTGTCTGAGTAATATTCAGTGGTGTCTGAGTAATCGTCAATGGTGTCTGAGTAATACTCAACGGTGTCTGAGTAATAGTCAACGGTGTCTGAGTAATAGTCAATGGTGTCTGAGTAATAGTCAATGGTGTCTGAGTAATAGTCAATGGTGTCTGAGTAATAGTCAATGGTGTCTGAGTAATAGTTAATGGTGTCTGAGTAATCGTCAATGGTGTCTAAGTAATCGTCAATGGTGTCTGAGTAATCGTCAATGGTGTCTGAGTAATCGTCAATGGTAGCTGGGTAAGAATCAATGGTGTCTGAGTAATCGTCAATGCTGTCATAGTAATAGTCAATGGTGTCTGAGTAATCGTCAATGGTGTCTGAGTAATAGTTAATGGTGTCTGAGTAATCGTCAATGGTGTCTGAGTAATCGTCAATGGTGTCTGAGTAACCCTCAATGGTGTCTGAGTAACCGTCAATGGTATCTGGGTAAGAGTCAATGGTGTCTGAGTAATAGTCAATGGTGTCTGAGTAATAGTCAACAGTGTCTGAGTAATAGTCAGTGGTGTCTGCGTAATCGTCCATGGTGTCTGAGTAATCCTCAATGCTGTCATAGTAATAGTCAATGGTGTCTGAGTAATCGTCAATGGTGTCTGAGTAATCGTCACCGGTGTCTAAGTAATCGTCAATGGTGTCTGAGTAAGCCTCAATGGTGTCTGAGTAACCGTCAACGGTGTCTGAGTAATAGTCAATGGTGTCTGAGTAATCGTCAATGGTGTCTGAGTAATAGTCAACAGTGTCTGAGTAATAGTCAGTGGTGTCTGAGGAATCGTCAATGGTGTCTGAGTAATAGTCAATGGTGTCTGAGTAATAGTCAATGGTGTCTGAGGAATCGTCAACAGTGTCTGAGTAATAGTCAGTGGTGTCTGAGGAATCGTCAATGGTGTCTGACTAATCATCAATGGTGTCTGAGTAATAATCAATGGTGTCATAGCAATAGTCAATAGTGTCTGAGGAATCGTCAATGGTGTCTGAGTAATAGTCAATGGTGTCTGAGTAATAGTCAATGGTGTCTGAGTAATAGTCAATGGTGTCTAAATAATATTCAATGGTGTCTGTGTAATCGTCAATGGTGTCTGCAAAATATTCAACGGTGTCTGAGTAATAGTCAAAGATATCTGAGTAACCGTCAACGGTGTCTGAGTAATCATCAACGGTGTCGGAGTAATAGTCAATGGTGTCTGAGTAATCGTCAATGCTGTCATAGTAATAGTCAATGGTGTCTGAGTAATCGTCAATGGTATCTAAGTTATAGTCAATGGTGTCTGAGTAATCGGCAATGGTGTCTGAGTAATCGTCAATGGTGTCTGAGTAACCCTCAATGGTGTCTGAGTAACCGTCAACGGTGTCTGAGTAATAGTCAATGGTGTCTGAGTAATCGTCGATGGTATCTGAGTAATCGTCACCGGTGTCTGAGTAATAGTCAGCGGTGTCTGAGTAATAGTCCATGGTGTCTGAGTAATAGTCAGTGGTGTCTGTGTAATCGTCAATGGTGTCTGAGTAACCGTCAACGGTGTCTGAGTAATCAAAGGTGTCTGAGTAATAGTCAATGGTGTCTGAGTAATCGTCAATGCTGTCATAGTAATAGTCAATGGTGTCTGCGTAATCGTCCATGGTGTCTGAGTAATCGTCAATGCTGTCATAGTAATAGTCAATGGTGTCTGAGTAATCGTCAATGGTGTCTGAGTAATCGTCAATGGTATCTAAGTTATAGTCAATGGTGTCTGCGTAATCGGCAATGGTGTCTGAGTAATCGTCAATGGTGTCTGAGTAACCCTCAATGGTATCTGAGTAATCGTCACCGGTGTCTGAGTAATCGTCAATGGTGTCTGAGTAATCATCAATGGTGTCTGAGTAATAGTCAGCGGTGTCTGAGTAATAGTCAATGGTGTCTGAGTAATAGTCAGTGGTGTCTGTGTAATCGTCAATGGTGTCTGAGTAACCGTCAACGGTGTCTGAGTAATCAAAGGTGTCTGAGTAATAGTCAATGGTGTCTGAGTAATCGTCAATGCTGTCATAGAAATAGTCAATGGTGTCTGCGTAATCGTCCATGGTGTCTGAGTAATCGTCAATGCTGTCATAGTAATAGTCAATGGTGTCTGAGTAATCGTCAATGGTGTCTGAGTAATCGTCACCGGTATCTAAGTAATCGTCAATGGTGTCTGAGTAAGCCTCAATGGTGTCTGAGTAACCGTCAACGGTGTCTGAGTAATAGTCAATGGTGTCTGAGTAATCGTCAATGGTGTCTGAGTAATAGTCAACAGTGTCTGAGTAATAGTCAGTGGTGTCTGAGGAATCGTCAATGGTGTCTGAGTAATAGTCAATGGTGTCTGAGTAATAGTCAATGGTGTCTGAGGAATCGTCAACAGTGGTTGAGTAATAGTCAGTGGTGTCTGAGGAATCGTCAATGCTGTCTGACTAATCATCAATGGTGTCTGAGTAATAATCAATGGTGTCATAGCAATAGTCAATAGTGTCTGAGGAATCGTCAATGGTGTCTGAGTAATAGTCAATGGTGTCTGAGTAATAGTCAATGGTGTCTGAGTAATAGTCAATGGTGTCTAAGTAATATTCAATGGTGTCTGTGTAATCGTCAATGGTGTCTGCAAAATATTCAAAGGTGTCTGAGTAATAGTCAAAGATATCTGAATAACCGTCAACGGTGTCTGAGTAATCATCAACGGTGTCGGAGTAATAGTCAATGGTGTCTGAGTAATCGTCAATGCTGTCATAGTAATAGTCAATGGTGTCTGAGTAATCGTCAATGGTATCTAAGTTATAGTCAATGGTGTCTGAGTAATCGGTAATGGTGTTTGAGTAATCGTCAATGGTGTCTGAGTAACCCTCAATGGTGTCTGAGTAACCGTCAACGGTGTCTGAGTAATAGTCAATGGTGTCTGAGTAATCGTCGATGGTATCTGAGTAATCGTCACCGGTGTCTGATTAATCGTCAATGGTGTCTGAGTAATCATCAATGGTGTCTGAGTAATAGTCAGCGGTGTCTGAGTAATAGTCAATGGTGTCTGAGTAATAGTCAGTGGTGTCTGTGTAATCGTCAATGGTGTCTGAGTAACCGTCAACGGTGTCTGAGTAATCAAAGGTGTCTGAGTAATAGTCAATGGTGTCTGAGTAATCGTCAATGCTGTGATAGTAATAGTCAATGGTGTCTGCGTAATCGTCCATGGTGTCTGAGTAATCGTCAATGCTGTCATAGTAATACTCAATGGTGTCTGAGTAATCGTCAATGGTGTCTGAGTAATCGTCAATGGTGTCTGAGTAATCGGCAATGGTGTCTGAGTATCCCTCAATGGTGTCTGAGTAACCGTCAACGGTGTCTGAGTAATATTCAGTGGTGTCTGAGTAATCGTCAATGGTGTCTGAGTAATATTCAACGGTGTGTGAGTAATAGTCAGTGGTGTCTGAGGAATCGTCAATGGTGTCTGAGTAATAGTCAATGGTGTCTGAGTAATAGGCAATGGTGTCTGAGGAATCGTCAACGGTGTCTGAGTAATAGTCAATGGTGTCTGAGTAATCGTCAATGCTGTCATAGTAATAGTCAATGGTGTCTGAGTAATCGTCAATGGTGTCTGAGTAATAGTTAATGGTGTCTGAGTAATCGTCAATGGTGTCTGAGTAATCGTCAATGGTGTCTGAGTAATCGTCAATGCTGTCTGAGTAATCGTCAATGCTGTCATAGTAATAGTCAATGGTGTCTGAGTAATCGTCAATGGTGTCTGAGTAATAGTTAATGGTGTCTGAGTAATCGTCAATGGTGTCTGAGTAATCGTCAATGGTGTCTGAGTAACCCTCAATGGTGTCTGAGTAACCGTCAATGGTATCTGGGTAAGAGTCAATGGTGTCTGAGTAATCGTCAATGCTGTCATAGTAATAGTCAATGGTGTCTGAGTAATCGTCAATGGTGTCTGAGTAATAGTTAATGGTGTTTGAGTAATCGTCAATGGTGTCGGAGTAATCGTCAATGGTGTCTGAGAAACCCTCAATGGTGTCTGAGTAACCGTCAACGGTGTCTGAGTAATAGTCAATGGTGTCTGAGTAATCGTCAATGGTATCTGAGTAATCGTCACCGGTGTCTAAGTAATCGTCAATGGTGTCTGAGTAACCCTCAATGGTGTCTGAGTAACCGTCAACGGTGTCTGAGTAATAGTCAATGGTGTCTGAGTAATCGTCAATGGTGTCTGAGTAATAGTCAACAGTGTCTGAGTAATAGTCAGTGGTGTCTGAGGAATCGTCAATGGTGTCTGAGTAATAGTCAATGGTGTCTGAGTAATAGTCAATGGTGTCTGAGGAATCGTCAACGGTGTCTGAGTAATAGTCAGTGGTGTCTGAGGAATCGTCAATGGTGTCTGAGTAATCATCAATGGTGTCTGAGTAATAATCAATGGTGTCATAGCAATAGTCAATAGTGTCTGAGGAATCGTCAATGGTGTCTGAGTAATAGTCAATGGTGTCTCAGTAATAGTCAATGGTGTCTGAGTAATAGTCAATGGTGTCTGTGTAATCGTCAATGGTGTCTGCAAAATATTCAACGGTGTCTGAGTAATAGTCAATGATATCTGAGTAACCGTCAACGGTGTCTGAGTAATCATCAACGGTGTCGGAGTAATAGTCAATGGTGTCTGAGTAATCGTCAATGCTGTCATAGTAATAGTCAATGGTGTCTGAGTAATCGTCAATGGTATCTAAGTTATAGTCAATGGTGTCTGAGTAATCGGCAATGGTGTCTGAGTAATCGTCAATGGTGTCTGAGTAACCCTCAATGGTGTCTGAGTAACCGTCAACGGTGTCTGAGTAATAGTCAATGGTGTCTGAGTAATCGTCAATGGTATCTGAGTAATCGTCACCGGTGTCTGAGTAATCGTCAATGGTGTCTGAGTAATCATCAATGGTGTCTGAGTAATAGTCAGCGGTGTCTGAGTAATAGTCAATGGTGTCTGAGTAATAGTCAGTGGTTTCTGAGTAACCGTCAACGGTGTCTGAGTAATCAAAGGTGTCTGAGTAATAGTCAATGGTGTCTGAGTAATCGTCAATGCTGTCATAGTAATAGTCAATGGTGTCTGCGTAATCGTCCATGGTGTCTGAGTAATCGGCAATGCTGTCATAGTAATAGTCAATGGTGTCTGAGTAATCGTCAATGGTGTCTGAGTAATAGTCAATGGTGTCTGAGTAATCGTCAATGGTGTCTGAGTAACCGTCAACGGTGTCTGAGTAATATTCAGTGGTGTCTGAGTAATCGTCAATGGTGTCTGAGTAATATTCAACGGTGCCTGAGTAATAGTCAGTGGTGTCTGAGGAATCGTCAATGGTGTCTGAGTAATAGTCAATGGTGTCTGAGTAATAGGCAATGGTGTCTGAGGAATCGTCAACGGTGTCTGAGTAATAGTCAATGGTGTCTGAGTAATCGTCAATGCTGTCATAGTAATAGTCAATGGTGTCTGAGTAATCGTCAATGGTGTCTGAGTAATAGTTAATGGTGTCTGAGTAATCGTCAATGGTGTCTGAGTAATCGTCAATGGTGTCTGAGTAATCGTCAATGGTGTCTGAGTAATCGTCAATGGTAGCTGGGTAAGAATCAATGGTGTCTGAGTAATCGTCAATGCTGTCATAGTAATAGTCAATGGTGTCTGAGTAATCGTCAATGGTGTCTGAGTAATAGTTAATGGTGTCTGAGTAATCGTCAATGGTGTCTGAGTAATCGTCAATGGTGTCTGAGTAACCCTCAATGGTGTCTGAGTAACCGTCAATGGTATCTGGGTAAGAGTCAATGGTGTCTGAGTAATCGTCAATGGTGTCTGAGTAATAGTCAATGGTGTCATAGCAATAGTCAATGGTGTCTGAGTAATAGTCAATGGTGTCTGAGTAATAGTCAATGGTGTCTGAGTAATCGTCAATGCTGTCATAGTAATAGTCAATGGTGTCTGAGTAATCGTCAATGGTGTCTGAGTAATAGTCAAAGGTGTCTGAGTAACCCTCAATGGTGTCTGAGGAATCGTCAACAGTGTGTGAGTAATAGTCAGTGGTGTCTGAGGAATCGTCAATGGTGTCTGAGTAATCGTCAATGGTGTCTGAGTAATAGTCAATGGTGTCATAGCAATAGTCAATAGTGTCTGAGGAATCGTCAATGGTGTCTGAGTAATAGTCAATGGTGTCTGAGTAATCGTCAATGGTGTCTGAGTAATAGTCAATGGTGTCTGAGTAATCGTCAATGGTGTCTGAGTAATCGTCAATGGTGTCTGTGTAATCGTCAATGGTGTCTGAGTAACCGTCAATGGTATCTGGGTAAGAGTCAATGGTGTCTGAGTAATCGTCAATGGTGTCTGAGTAATAGTCAATGGTGTCATAGCAATAGTCAATGGTGTCTGAGTAATAGTCAATGGTGTCTGAGTAATAGTCAATGGTGTCTGAGTAATCGTCAATGCTGTCATAGTAATAGTCAATGGTGTCAGAGTAATCGTCAATGGTGTCTGAGTAATAGTCAAAGGTGTCTGAGTAACCCTCAATGGTGTCTGAGGAATCGTCAACAGTGTGTGAGTAATAGTCAGTGGTGTCTGAGGAATCGTCATGGTGTCTGAGTAATCGTCAATGGTGTCTGAGTAATAGTCAATGGTGTCATAGCAATAGTCAATAGTGTCTGAGGAATAGTCAAAGGTGTCTGAGTAACCCTCAATGGTGTCTGAGGAATCGTCAACAGTGTGTGAGTAATAGTCAGTGGTGTCTGAGGAATCGTCAATGGTGTCTGAGTAATCGTCAATGGTGTCTGAGTAATAGTCAATGGTGTCATAGCAATAGTCAATAGTGTCTGAGGAATCGTCAATGGTGTCTGAGTAATAGTCAATGGTGTCTGAGTAATCGTCAACGGTGTCTGAGTAATATTCAGTGGTGTCTGAGTAATCGTCAATGGTGTCTGAGTAATATTCAACGGTGCCTGAGTAATAGTCAGTGGTGTCTGAGGAATCGTCAATGGTGTCTGAGTAATAGTCAATGGTGTCTGAGTAATAGGCAATGGTGTCTGAGGAATCGTCAACGGTGTCTGAGTAATAGTCAATGGTGTCTGAGTAATCGTCAATGCTGTCATAGTAATAGTCAATGGTGTCTGAGTAATCGTCAATGGTGTCTGAGTAAAAGTTAATGGTGTTTGAGTAATCGTCAATGGTGTCTGAGTAATCGTCAAAGGTGTCTGAGAAACCCTCAATGGTGTCTGAGTAACCGTCAACGGTGTCTGAGTAATAGTCAATGGTGTCTGAGTAATCGTCAGTGGTATCTGAGTAATCGTCACCGGTGTCTAAGTAATCGTCAATGGTGTCTGAGTAACCCTCAATGGTGTCTGAGTAACCGTCAACGGTGTCTGAGTAATAGTCAATGGTGTCTGAGTAATCGTCAATGGTGTCTGAGTAATAGTCAACAGTGTCTGAGTAATAGTCAGTGGTGTCTGAGGAATCGTCAATGGTGTCTGAGTAATAGTCAATGGTGTCTGAGTAATAGTCCATGGTGTCTGATGAATCGACAACGGTGTCTGAGTAATAGTCAGTGGTGTCTGATGAATCGTCAATGGTGTCTGAGTAATCATCAATGGTGTCTGAGTAATAATCAATGGTGTCATAGCAATAGTCAATAGTGTCTGAGGAATCGTCAATGGTGTCTGAGTAATAGTCAATGGTGTCTCAGTAATAGTCAATGGTGTCTGAGTAATAGTCAATGGTGTCTAAGTAATATTCAATGGTGTCTGTGTAATCGTCAATGGTGTCTGCAAAATATTCAACGGTGTCTGAGTAATAGTCAATGATATCTGAGTAACCATCAACGGTGTCTGAGTAATAGTCAATGGTGTCTGAGTAATCGTCAATGGTGTCTGAGTAATAGTCAATGGTGTCTGAGTAATCGTCAATGGTGTCTGAGTAATCGTCAATGGTGTCTGAGTATCCCTCAATGGTGTCTGAGTAACCGTCAACGGTGTCTGAGTAATATTCAGTGGTGTCTGAGTAATCGTCAATGGTGTCTGAGTAATATTCAACGGTGCCTGAGTAATAGTCAGTGGTGTCTGAGGAATCGTCAATGGTGTCTGAGTAATAGTCAATGGTGTCTGAGTAATAGGCAATGGTGTCTGAGGAATCGTCAACGGTGTCTGAGTAATAGTCAATGGTGTCTGAGTAATCGTCAATGCTGTCATAGTAATAGTCAATGGTGTCTGAGTAATCGTCAATGGTGTCTGAGTAATAGTTAATGGTGTCTGAGTAATCGTCAATGGTGTCTGAGTAATCGTCAATGGTGTCTGAGTAATCGTCAATGGTGTCTGAGTAATCGTCAATGGTAGCTGGGTAAGAATCAATGGTGTCTGAGTAATCGTCAATGCTGTCATAGTAATAGTCAATGGTGTCTGAGTAATCGTCAATGGTGTCTGAGTAATAGTTAATGGTGTCTGAGTAATCGTCAATGGTGTCTGAGTAATCGTCAATGGTGTCTGAGTAACCCTCAATGGTGTCTGAGTAACCGTCAATGGTATCTGGGTAAGAGTCAATGGTGTCTGAGTAATCGTCAATGGTGTCTGAGTAATAGTCAATGGTGTCATAGCAATAGTCAATGGTGTCTGAGTAATAGTCAATGGTGTCTGAGTAATAGTCAATGGTGTCTGAGTAATCGTCAATGCTGTCATAGTAATAGTCAATGGTGTCTGAGTAATCGTCAATGGTGTCTGAGTAATAGTCAAAGGTGTCTGAGTAACCCTCAATGGTGTCTGAGGAATCGTCAACAGTGTGTGAGTAATAGTCAGTGGTGTCTGAGGAATCGTCAATGGTGTCTGAGTAATCGTCAATGGTGTCTGAGTAATAGTCAATGGTGTCATAGCAATAGTCAATAGTGTCTGAGGAATCGTCAATGGTGTCTGAGTAATAGTCAATGGTGTCTGAGTAATCGTCAATGGTGTCTGAGTAATAGTCAATGGTGTCTGAGTAATCGTCAATGGTGTCTGAGTAATCGTCAATGGTGTCTGAGTATCCCTCAATGGTGTCTGAGTAACCGTCAACGGTGTCTGAGTAATATTCAGTGGTGTCTGAGTAATCGTCAATGGTGTCTGAGTAATATTCAACGGTGCCTGAGTAATAGTCAGTGGTGTCTGAGGAATCGTCAATGGTGTCTGAGTAATAGTCAATGGTGTCTGAGTAATAGGCAATGGTGTCTGAGGAATCGTCAACGGTGTCTGAGTAATAGTCAATGGTGTCTGAGTAATCGTCAATGCTGTCATAGTAATAGTCAATGGTGTCTGAGTAATCGTCAATGGTGTCTGAGTAATCGTCAATGGTGTCTGAGTAATCGTCAATGGTGTCTGAGTAATCGTCAATGCTGTCATAGTAATAGTCAATGGTGTCTGAGTAATCGTCAATGGTGTCTGAGTAATAGTTAATGGTGTCTGAGTAATCGTCAATGGTGTCTGAGTAATCGTCAATGGTGTCTGAGTAACCCTCAATGGTGTCTGAGTAACCGTCAATGGTATCTGGGTAAGAGTCAATGGTGTCTGAGTAATCGTCAATGCTGTCATAGTAATAGTCAATGGTGTCTGAGTAATCGTCAATGGTGTCTGAGTAAAAGTTAATGGTGTTTGAGTAATCGTCAATGGTGTCTGAGTAATCGTCACCGGTGTCTGAGTAATCGTCAATGGTGTCTGAGTAAAAGTTAATGGTGTTTGAGTAATCGTCAATGGTATCTGAGTAATCGTCACCGGTGTCTAAGTAATCGTCAATGGTGTCTGAGTAACCCTCAATGGTGTCTGAGTAACCGTCAACGGTGTCTGAGTAATCGTCAATGGTGTCTGAGTAATCGTCAATGGTGTCTGAGTAATCGTCAATGGTGTCTGAGTAATCGTCAATGCTGTCATAGTAATAGTCAATGGTGTCTGAGTAATCGTCAATGGTGTCTGAGTAATAGTTAATGGTGTCTGAGTAATCGTCAATGGTGTCTGAGTAATCGTCAATGGTGTCTGAGTAACCCTCAATGGTGTCTGAGTAACCGTCAATGGTATCTGGGTAAGAGTCAATGGTGTCTGAGTAATCGTCAATGCTGTCATAGTAATAGTCAATGGTGTCTGAGTAATCGTCAATGGTGTCTGAGTAAAAGTTAATGGTGTTTGAGTAATCGTCAATGGTGTCTGAGTAATCGTCAAAGGTGTCTGAGAAACCCTCAATGGTGTCTGAGTAACCGTCAACGGTGTCTGAGTAATAGTCAATGGTGTCTGAGTAATCGTCAATGGTATCTGAGTAATCGTCACCGGTGTCTAAGTAATCGTCAATGGTGTCTGAGTAACCCTCAATGGTGTCTGAGTAACCGTCAACGGTGTCTGAGTAATAGTCAATGGTGTCTGAGTAATCGTCAATGGTGTCTGAGTAATAGTCAACAGTGTCTGAGTAATAGTCAGTGGTGTCTGAGGAATCGTCAATGGTGTCTGAGTAATAGTCAATGGTGTCTGAGTAATAGTCCATGGTGTCTGATGAATCGACAACGGTGTCTGAGTAATAGTCAGTGGTGTCTGATGAATCGTCAATGGTGTCTGAGTAATCATCAATGGTGTCTGAGTAATAATCAATGGTGTCATAGCAATAGTCAATAGTGTCTGAGGAATCGTCAATGGTGTCTGAGTAATAGTCAATGGTGTCTCAGTAATAGTCAATGGTGTCTGAGTAATAGTCAATGGTGTCTAAGTAATATTCAATGGTGTCTGTGTAATCGTCAATGGTGTCTGCAAAATATTCAACGGTGTCTGAGTAATAGTCAATGATATCTGAGTAACCATCAACGGTGTCTGAGTAATAGTCAATGGTGTCTGAGTAATCGTCAATGGTGTCTGAGTAATAGTCAATGGTGTCTGAGTAATCGTCAATGGTGTCTGAGTAATCGTCAATGGTGTCTGAGTATCCCTCAATGGTGTCTGAGTAACCGTCAACGGTGTCTGAGTAATATTCAGTGGTGTCTGAGTAATCGTCAATGGTGTCTGAGTAATATTCAACGGTGCCTGAGTAATAGTCAGTGGTGTCTGAGGAATCGTCAATGGTGTCTGAGTAATAGTCAATGGTGTCTGAGTAATAGGCAATGGTGTCTGAGGAATCGTCAACGGTGTCTGAGTAATAGTCAATGGTGTCTGAGTAATCGTCAATGCTGTCATAGTAATAGTCAATGGTGTCTGAGTAATCGTCAATGGTGTCTGAGTAATAGTTAATGGTGTCTGAGTAATCGTCAATGGTGTCTGAGTAATCGTCAATGGTGTCTGAGTAATCGTCAATGGTGTCTGAGTAATCGTCAATGCTGTCATAGTAATAGTCAATGGTGTCTGAGTAATCGTCAATGGTGTCTGAGTAATAGTTAATGGTGTCTGAGTAATCGTCAATGGTGTCTGAGTAATCGTCAATGGTGTCTGAGTAACCCTCAATGGTGTCTGAGTAACCGTCAATGGTATCTGGGTAAGAGTCAATGGAGTCTGAGTAATCGTCAACGCTGTCATAGTAATAGTCAATGGTGTCTGAGTAATCGTCAATGGTGTCTGAGTAAAAGTTAATGGTGTTTGAGTAATCGTCAATGGTGTCTGAGTAATCGTCAATGGTGTCTGAGAAACCCTCAATGGTGTCTGAGTAACCGTCAACGGTGTCTGAGTAATAGTCAATGGTGTCTGAGTAATCGTCAATGGTGTCTGAGTAATAGTTAATGGTGTCTGAGTAATCGTCAATGGTGTCTGAGTAATCGTCAATGGTGTCTGAGTAACCCTCAATGGTGTCTGAGTAACCGTCAATGGTATCTGGGTAAGAGTCAATGGTGTCTGAGTAATCGTCAATGCTGTCATAGTAATAGTCAATGGTGTCTGAGTAATCGTCAATGGTGTCTGAGTAAAAGTTAATGGTGTTTGAGTAATCGTCAATGGTGTCTGAGTAATCGTCACCGGTGTCTGAGTAATCGTCAATGGTGTCTGAGTAAAAGTTAATGGTGTTTGAGTAATCGTCAATGGTATCTGAGTAATCGTCACCGGTGTCTAAGTAATCGTCAATGGTGTCTGAGTAACCCTCAATGGTGTCTGAGTAACCGTCAACGGTGTCTGAGTAATCGTCAATGGTGTCTGAGTAATCGTCAATGGTGTCTGAGTAATCGTCAATGGTGTCTGAGTAATCGTCAATGCTGTCATAGTAATAGTCAATGGTGTCTGAGTAATCGTCAATGGTGTCTGAGTAATAGTTAATGGTGTCTGAGTAATCGTCAATGGTGTCTGAGTAATCGTCAATGGTGTCTGAGTAACCCTCAATGGTGTCTGAGTAACCGTCAATGGTATCTGGGTAAGAGTCAATGGTGTCTGAGTAATCGTCAATGCTGTCATAGTAATAGTCAATGGTGTCTGAGTAATCGTCAATGGTGTCTGAGTAAAAGTTAATGGTGTTTGAGTAATCGTCAATGGTGTCTGAGTAATCGTCAAAGGTGTCTGAGAAACCCTCAATGGTGTCTGAGTAACCGTCAACGGTGTCTGAGTAATAGTCAATGGTGTCTGAGTAATCGTCAATGGTATCTGAGTAATCGTCACCGGTGTCTAAGTAATCGTCAATGGTGTCTGAGTAACCCTCAATGGTGTCTGAGTAACCGTCAACGGTGTCTGAGTAATAGTCAATGGTGTCTGAGTAATCGTCAATGGTGTCTGAGTAATAGTCAACAGTGTCTGAGTAATAGTCAGTGGTGTCTGAGGAATCGTCAATGGTGTCTGAGTAATAGTCAATGGTGTCTGAGTAATAGTCCATGGTGTCTGATGAATCGACAACGGTGTCTGAGTAATAGTCAGTGGTGTCTGATGAATCGTCAATGGTGTCTGAGTAATCATCAATGGTGTCTGAGTAATAATCAATGGTGTCATAGCAATAGTCAATAGTGTCTGAGGAATCGTCAATGGTGTCTGAGTAATAGTCAATGGTGTCTCAGTAATAGTCAATGGTGTCTGAGTAATAGTCAATGGTGTCTAAGTAATATTCAATGGTGTCTGTGTAATCGTCAATGGTGTCTGCAAAATATTCAACGGTGTCTGAGTAATAGTCAATGATATCTGAGTAACCATCAACGGTGTCTGAGTAATAGTCAATGGTGTCTGAGTAATCGTCAATGGTGTCTGAGTAATAGTCAATGGTGTCTGAGTAATCGTCAATGGTGTCTGAGTAATCGTCAATGGTGTCTGAGTATCCCTCAATGGTGTCTGAGTAACCGTCAACGGTGTCTGAGTAATATTCAGTGGTGTCTGAGTAATCGTCAATGGTGTCTGAGTAATATTCAACGGTGCCTGAGTAATAGTCAGTGGTGTCTGAGGAATCGTCAATGGTGTCTGAGTAATAGTCAATGGTGTCTGAGTAATAGGCAATGGTGTCTGAGGAATCGTCAACGGTGTCTGAGTAATAGTCAATGGTGTCTGAGTAATCGTCAATGCTGTCATAGTAATAGTCAATGGTGTCTGAGTAATCGTCAATGGTGTCTGAGTAATAGTTAATGGTGTCTGAGTAATCGTCAATGGTGTCTGAGTAATCGTCAATGGTGTCTGAGTAATCGTCAATGGTGTCTGAGTAATCGTCAATGCTGTCATAGTAATAGTCAATGGTGTCTGAGTAATCGTCAATGGTGTCTGAGTAATAGTTAATGGTGTCTGAGTAATCGTCAATGGTGTCTGAGTAATCGTCAATGGTGTCTGAGTAACCCTCAATGGTGTCTGAGTAACCGTCAATGGTATCTGGGTAAGAGTCAATGGAGTCTGAGTAATCGTCAACGCTGTCATAGTAATAGTCAATGGTGTCTGAGTAATCGTCAATGGTGTCTGAGTAAAAGTTAATGGTGTTTGAGTAATCGTCAATGGTGTCTGAGTAATCGTCAATGGTGTCTGAGAAACCCTCAATGGTGTCTGAGTAACCGTCAACGGTGTCTGAGTAATAGTCAATGGTGTCTGAGTAATCGTCAATGGTGTCTGAGTAATAGTTAATGGTGTCTGAGTAATCGTCAATGGTGTCTGAGTAATCGTCAATGGTGTCTGAGTAACCCTCAATGGTGTCTGAGTAACCGTCAATGGTATCTGGGTAAGAGTCAATGGTGTCTGAGTAATCGTCAATGCTGTCATAGTAATAGTCAATGGTGTCTGAGTAATCGTCAATGGTGTCTGAGTAAAAGTTAATGGTGTTTGAGTAATCGTCAATGGTGTCTGAGTAATCGTCACCGGTGTCTGAGTAATCGTCAATGGTGTCTGAGTAAAAGTTAATGGTGTTTGAGTAATCGTCAATGGTATCTGAGTAATCGTCACCGGTGTCTAAGTAATCGTCAATGGTGTCTGAGTAACCCTCAATGGTGTCTGAGTAACCGTCAACGGTGTCTGAGTAATCGTCAATGGTGTCTGAGTAATCGTCAATGGTGTCTGAGTAATCGTCAATGGTGTCTGAGTAATCGTCAATGCTGTCATAGTAATAGTCAATGGTGTCTGAGTAATCGTCAATGGTGTCTGAGTAATAGTTAATGGTGTCTGAGTAATCGTCAATGGTGTCTGAGTAATCGTCAATGGTGTCTGAGTAACCCTCAATGGTGTCTGAGTAACCGTCAATGGTATCTGGGTAAGAGTCAATGGTGTCTGAGTAATCGTCAATGCTGTCATAGTAATAGTCAATGGTGTCTGAGTAATCGTCAATGGTGTCTGAGTAAAAGTTAATGGTGTTTGAGTAATCGTCAATGGTGTCTGAGTAATCGTCAAAGGTGTCTGAGAAACCCTCAATGGTGTCTGAGTAACCGTCAACGGTGTCTGAGTAATAGTCAATGGTGTCTGAGTAATCGTCAATGGTATCTGAGTAATCGTCACCGGTGTCTAAGTAATCGTCAATGGTGTCTGAGTAACCCTCAATGGTGTCTGAGTAACCGTCAACGGTGTCTGAGTAATAGTCAATGGTGTCTGAGTAATCGTCAATGGTGTCTGAGTAATAGTCAACAGTGTCTGAGTAATAGTCAGTGGTGTCTGAGGAATCGTCAATGGTGTCTGAGTAATAGTCAATGGTGTCTGAGTAATAGTCCATGGTGTCTGATGAATCGACAACGGTGTCTGAGTAATAGTCAGTGGTGTCTGATGAATCGTCAATGGTGTCTGAGTAATCATCAATGGTGTCTGAGTAATAATCAATGGTGTCATAGCAATAGTCAATAGTGTCTGAGGAATCGTCAATGGTGTCTGAGTAATAGTCAATGGTGTCTCAGTAATAGTCAATGGTGTCTGAGTAATAGTCAATGGTGTCTAAGTAATATTCAATGGTGTCTGTGTAATCGTCAATGGTGTCTGCAAAATATTCAACGGTGTCTGAGTAATAGTCAATGATATCTGAGTAACCATCAACGGTGTCTGAGTAATAGTCAATGGTGTCTGAGTAATCGTCAATGGTGTCTGAGTAATAGTCAATGGTGTCTGAGTAATCGTCAATGGTGTCTGAGTAATCGTCAATGGTGTCTGAGTATCCCTCAATGGTGTCTGAGTAACCGTCAACGGTGTCTGAGTAATATTCAGTGGTGTCTGAGTAATCGTCAATGGTGTCTGAGTAATATTCAACGGTGCCTGAGTAATAGTCAGTGGTGTCTGAGGAATCGTCAATGGTGTCTGAGTAATAGTCAATGGTGTCTGAGTAATAGGCAATGGTGTCTGAGGAATCGTCAACGGTGTCTGAGTAATAGTCAATGGTGTCTGAGTAATCGTCAATGCTGTCATAGTAATAGTCAATGGTGTCTGAGTAATCGTCAATGGTGTCTGAGTAATAGTTAATGGTGTCTGAGTAATCGTCAATGGTGTCTGAGTAATCGTCAATGGTGTCTGAGTAATCGTCAATGGTGTCTGAGTAATCGTCAATGCTGTCATAGTAATAGTCAATGGTGTCTGAGTAATCGTCAATGGTGTCTGAGTAATAGTTAATGGTGTCTGAGTAATCGTCAATGGTGTCTGAGTAATCGTCAATGGTGTCTGAGTAACCCTCAATGGTGTCTGAGTAACCGTCAATGGTATCTGGGTAAGAGTCAATGGAGTCTGAGTAATCGTCAACGCTGTCATAGTAATAGTCAATGGTGTCTGAGTAATCGTCAATGGTGTCTGAGTAAAAGTTAATGGTGTTTGAGTAATCGTCAATGGTGTCTGAGTAATCGTCAATGGTGTCTGAGAAACCCTCAATGGTGTCTGAGTAACCGTCAACGGTGTCTGAGTAATAGTCAATGGTGTCTGAGTAATCGTCAATGGTATCTGAGTAATCGTCACCGGTGTCTAAGTAATCGTCAATGGTGTCTGAGTAACCCTCAATGGTGTCTGAGTAACCGTCAACGGTGTCTGAGTAATCGTCAATGGTGTCTGAGTAATCGTCAATGGTGTCTGAGTAATCGTCAATGGTGTCTGAGTAATCGTCAATGCTGTCATAGTAATAGTCAATGGTGTCTGAGTAATCGTCAATGGTGTCTGAGTAATAGTTAATGGTGTCTGAGTAATCGTCAATGGTGTCTGAGTAATCGTCAATGGTGTCTGAGTAACCCTCAATGGTGTCTGAGTAACCGTCAATGGTATCTGGGTAAGAGTCAATGGTGTCTGAGTAATCGTCAATGCTGTCATAGTAATAGTCAATGGTGTCTGAGTAATCGTCAATGGTGTCTGAGTAAAAGTTAATGGTGTTTGAGTAATCGTCAATGGTGTCTGAGTAATCGTCAATGGTGTCTGAGAAACCCTCAATGGTGTCTGAGTAACCGTCAACGGTGTCTGAGTAATAGTCAATGGTGTCTGAGTAATCGTCAATGGTATCTGAGTAATCGTCACCGGTGTCTAAGTAATCGTCAATGGTGTCTGAGTAACCCTCAATGGTGTCTGAGTAACCGTCAACGGTGTCTGAGTAATAGTCAATGGTGTCTGAGTAATCGTCAATGGTGTCTGAGTAATAGTCAACAGTGTCTGAGTAATAGTCAGTGGTGTCTGAGGAATCGTCAATGGTGTCTGAGTAATAGTCAATGGTGTCTGAGTAATAGTCCATGGTGTCTGATGAATCGTCAACGGTGTCTGAGTAATAGTCAGTGGTGTCTGAGGAATCGTCAATGGTGTCTGAGTAATCATCAATGGTGTCTGAGTAATAATCAATGGTGTCATAGCAATAGTCAATAGTGTCTGGGAATCGTCAATGGTGTCTGAGTAATAGTCAATGGTGTCTCAGTAATAGTCAATGGTGTCTGAGTAATAGTCAATGGTGTCTAAGTAATATTCAATGGTGTCTGTGTAATCGTCAATGGTGTCTGCAAAATATTCAACGGTGTCTGAGTAATAGTCAATGATATCTGAGTAACCGTCAACGGTGTCTGAGTAATCATCAACGGTGTCGGAGTAATAGTCAATGGTGTCTGAGTAATCGTCAATGCTGTCATAGTAATAGTCAATGGTGTCTGAGTAATCGTCAATGGTGTCTGAGTAATAGTTAATGGTGTCTGAGTAATCGTCAATGGTGTCTCAGTAATCGTCAATGGTGTCTGAGTAATCGTCAATGGTGTCTGAGTAATCGTCAATGCTGTCATAGTAATAGTCAATGGTGTCTGAGTAATCTTCAATGGTG
>JAVVLW010004263.1:0-25000 GCA_034401795.1 Chaetoderma sp. LZ-2023a | reverse complement strand
GTTAATTTGTAATTAGCGGCAACGTCGCATAACCACTCTCTGCAAATCATTCACTGTCATTGCATATTAATGGTCTATTCCCTATAGCCCATGCTCACGTTGCCGTCACATAATTCTGACAAACAGGGCCAACTCTTTATTAGGAGCCATTGTTCGTTCCTGGTAGCTGCGACCAGTACAATTGCCTTGCCATCTACAGATTCTGGCAACCGATTCCACTACCGCTGACAGATTTTCAAAATTTGGCGTCCATGACCAACGGGATTAGCTTTCTAGCCACGTGAGGAACACCTGAGGATTTTGTCCTACACGCAGTGACGTCATATTGGTCACTACTCCTTCACGCTCGTCAGGTCTTCGTATTTGTGTGCTAGGTGCACAACAGCAGAGGCAGTACTGCATACAGTATATTGCCGGTCAAGCTCTAATTAGCTATATCAGTTTTCCGGCTCCACTAAGGCACGAGTTGGTCATGGGGTACGATGTGCGTGCAACATAACCCATCCGTACACCCGCCCGCCCGCCGGCTACCCGCCCGCCCACACACTGGCTGGCCGGCCGCCCGCCCATGGAGCCAAGATATTAATTGCATATTTGAAAGAAAATTTTGCTGAAAGTTGTTGCTACTGGCGTTTTAAATATTTCGAAAGCTATTTTAACTTCGCGGTGTCGTAGGCAGAATCAACGTTCAGGCGCTAGCGACATGTTACCGGCTTGCACGAGGCTTTCTTTTATTCTATGATCACCATTCCATCTAATTTGACGTCTACTTGGCACAAGACGCTTGCCGGCAGAAAAATCAACGGGATATATGTATGACATACATTTACGTGGGGCCCGTAGCATTCATTGCGACCACCCTCCATGGTCAATGATCTTAGAGACATCGGATCTAAAGTCCAACTCAATAATCTTTTCATTCACACACGTTCCCATTCCGTTGATGCCCAACGCTTATTTCTTAGAATAAAGAATGCATGATGGAGGCCTGGATTTGGTTAATGTTTTAGCAAAGTGTGCTTCGCTAAAACTGAAATTCTTGAATAAGTTACTCACTACAAACTCATCTTGGTCAAGTGTTGCAAGGACACTTCTACAAAGGTACGTGGATCCATTTCCAGTAGAATGTTTATTTTTGTGCAATAAACTGCCACCTAACCATCAGCAGATACCAAACGTATATAAAGAACACCTCGAATCCTTAAAGATATTTAAACGATCAATGCCACCACCCAGTTGTTGGGAAGATGCCTTAGAGCAACGTCTTTGGGGGCAACGAGTTGATTTGTGATAATGATGCTGTATTATATTTGCCCTCTATGGCCAAAAATGGCATTCAATATTTACGTGATTTAGTTAATCCAAAATCTCGCAAATGGATTGCGATGCAGGATGTAGTAAGCGCAACATCAATGAGACATACATGGGGACTCGGTTCCTGCATCAAGGCATCGGAATATCTGTACACGCAATCACCCGGTCCTCAACTATCTGGTACACTCTTACGAGGCTATGCGCAATTCATCGAGAAAATACAGAACTCTAAAATTCTGCGTTTGAGAGGGGCATGAGCACTCTACAGATATCTAACTCTATGACTGCACAGACCAATTTCAGTTAATAGGTAGGTTGTTACGCTTTCAATTAATTGTTTCGCTAACACAACTAATAATAAGAACCTGGAATGCATTCGGGAACTACTGACTCACGGCTTTGTACTTTGATTTGACGATGTACTTAGTGACACCGTGACCTAAATTATTCGATCCGTTGACTTCACACCAAAAGCCATAAGCTGTCGTAATATGAAGGTGTGCGCCAAGCCCGGTGATTCTAGCTTTTTGCAATCTAGAGTAATGGCCAACAAGGTGTATTCCGTTGTGTACGTCGTCACACGTGACCTAGATATTTGATGCTTTGACACGAATCTCATAGAATTTCTAGTCATCTATAATATGAATGGATGGGCAGAATTTGAAGATTCTAATACTTTTGTTCCAGTTTGATGGCTAAAGATGTGTATTCATAGATGCACTTAGTGAAGCATTGACCTAGATATTTGACCATTTGGCGTCAGACTTATTGTTTGCCTAGCCATCTACAATATGACTAGATATGCTAACTTGGGCGATTCCAACATCTTGGAGACCGAAGATATCAGGCGGATAAGCAGACAGACAGATAGACAGGCAGACAGACAGACAGACAGACAGACAGACAGACAGACAGACAGACAGCATGCCAGACATACAGACAGACAGACAGACAGACAGACAGACAGACAGACATACATACAGACAGACAGACAGACAGACAGACAGACAGACAGACAGACAGACAGACAGACAGACAGACAGACAGACAGACAGACAGACAGACAGACAGACAGACAGACAGACAGACAGATAGACAGACAGACAGACAGACAGACAGACAGCATGACATGCAGACAGACATCATGGCAGACAGACAGACAGACAGACAGATAGGCACGTAGGTGAGCAGGCAAGAAGGGGGGTTGGTGGGTGGCATAGATTTGGCCTGGACACGATAGAATGGCAAACACGATATTGATCTGATCTCATATGGGCCTATTATTTGCATAGTGTGACAAGAAGAAAGTATGAAAGAAAGAAACTAGTTATTTCCGTCTCTAGACTACCTGTGTGTGCATCATACTCTATGGCCGAATGGCTGTATCTACAAGATACAGCGTTTCTCTTAACAACTACACAAACAACTATGTGTTGATATCAATACATACCGGTGTTCGCCAAGACAATGATCATCATTTGATTCATTATAATTGAAAAGTATGTCGCCTTGATCTGGATAATCCATCAAATAAACACAATAATAGATCTATGAGGAGACATAAAACACAGTACAGGTACATTATTGCAAGCGATTCGGCGCTTTACTCATTAACCACAGTCTTGGCATGGTATAAAACGGTATAAGCTGTCGATAATGAAATGTTACATGCCAAACAGTCAAATAAATAACTAAATAATATAACTGTATAGCTGTTTCACGCTGAACGTTCTACTTCCATTATTCATTAGGATTGTAATTAGTTAGATTTTGCCGAGAGTTGTTGCTATTTAACATAATAACTTCTTACAAAACCGCACGATATGGAATTCTCACCATCTTTCGCACCATCATACTTCCAAATCTCCAGTTTTAATCCTGTACATTTATGATGAAATACTTTAAGATATGGGTAATTGCGCTTTTTTCTCTCTCTCGTCTTTAATCTTAACATTACAATCGTAAATCCAGCCAAATTACCGCCGCATTCAACTAGATTGTGCGAGGGAAATGACGTCGCTCCATCTACCGGCTTCCACGAGTTCTTCAATGGCGCGTTCAAGCTATGCGCCAGCTTCCTTTACGGAGAGCGTATCGGTTTAATTATGCCGTGTAGAAACATATACATTTAGTGGTGAGCGGGTTAGTCCTGCTAGTACCATCCGCCCATTTATAGTATATTATCAAATCAATAACGAAATATTGAATATATTAGGGTATAATTCCACGATGGCAATCACTAAAGCACATATTCTGAACGACACTGATCAACTTGCCGGTGACGGATTTTCCATTTCAGCTTTCCTGGACGCGTATGCAGCTGTATCACCTTGGGTATACAAGGGAATTCCAGGCATAGCATTCTTTAGTGGGATTCTAGTGAACGTAATATTAATCATTTATTTAATAAAATCCGGCAAAATCAAGTCACCTGTCTTTGCTCTGATCACGTGTTTAGCTGTGTGTGACTTGGGTCAATGTATTTCATTAGTTCTGTATGTCATCATGATATGTGCTGGAATGGTTATCTACAATGACGGGTTTTGCAGGGTAACGATGTACGCCGTATACGTATTTTCATCACTAAGCGTGTGCCATCTGATCCTTATGGCCGGTCTTCGATACTGGCAGCTAGTCTATCCGCTTAAAGCACGCGTACATCTTACGTCTGTATTCGTCTTCAAATGTTCAGCCATAGTATGGGTTATCAACATACTCGCCAATATACCATTTTTACTAACCTTTTTCCCATTCGAACTGATTTACAAGAATAGATTTGTATATTTCTGCACCTTCTCCGGCGACCAAAGCACCAAGGAATTATGTGTGGACTTTGTAGGCTATGTCATACCCTTCATTATAATTGCTACTATTCACGCAGCTAAGCAATGGAAAGTTTCGAAATCGTCTCTACTTGATAACAAACAGGAATCCGACGCACAACGCCATAGTACTGAACAGCGAGCATTGGTAATCGTTCTGACCCTGTTCTTCCTGACCGAGATACCGAATCTAGTGTACCACATCATGCAGGAGATATTCCTGGTCTCATTCGATGGCTTTCATAATATGATCTTACTATTCGTTGGCTATATAGTATTCATTAACTCAATTATCAACCCGTTTATTTACAGCTTTACATCGAGACAGATTCGTGCAGATTTCATAAACCGATTATGTACGTCTGCGAAGTAGCGCAGTGGGGGTACATGACGTGGAAATCAAGATGGCACCCGACATATAAGTTTTGGACCAACCTAAATTTATTTGGCGATATAAGTATTTACGATGATTATGACTAGCACAAAAACGGGCATATTGTTGAATCTCTATATTGCTTAGGTTATTCTGACAATATCGTTCCGTCATGTTCTATTGGGGACTTGCTCTTTTGTTATAATTTGTGATTATTATCATGATAGTTGATACATGAATTTTGGTTTTTATTTTCGGGCTAAATGATAGTTGATCAGGAAGTATCTCGATGTCATAGAATGATGTCTGGCAGTGCAATAGATGTGGTTGACGGTATGATACAATGCGTCACATGTTATGCGCTTATGTCACGCACATAATAACATAGCTCCGTCACGAAAACTGAAAAGGCCGTAACAAAAGTGTACGGATTGTATTTTCTTGATGAATTTACAATTTAATTAAGATACTGTTGAATATTTTAAAACTAATTTCATAAATATATTAAGCCTATGTCTAACTACTACACCTACTGCTGCTGCCGTTGCTACTGCTGCTGCTGCTGCTGCTGCTGCTGCTGCTGCTGCTGCTGCTGCTGCAACTACTACTACTACTACTACTACTACTACTACTACTACTACTACTACTACTACTACTACTACTACTACTGCTACTGCTGCTGCTGCTGCTGCTGCTGCTGTGTGTCAAAATGTTGTTAGCTATTTTGAAATTAATTTGACTGAAAGCTGATGCTTCCTAAGGCAGCACTAATTTCTAGTCAAATTGATTTCAAAATCTTGAACAGCTTACTTATATCATGACTATACACGTAAGATGCTGTTATAACAGGTTAACATGGGTAAATGCGATACTTGTTTTTGATTTGGAGGCCCCGTTTTCGCGGACCCGGGGCTGACTCCCCGTTAGCGCTTGCTCTGCTTTTTGACTGGGGTTGTTGCTGCCATAGCAAGTCAAATCAGTTTTAAAATATTTAACATATTACCTTTAAAATTGCCTTGAAATTTCGATACTGTGAATTAATATTTAAGCTTAAAATCGATTTCAACACTCGGGAAAATGGGTGGAGCCTAGCTGGAAATGTACAGGGTATAGCTACACATGGATCTTCTATTGGCGGGCACATGCCCTGCATACCCATTAGCCAGATCTTCTATCGCGAGCGCATGCGCGAAGGCGGATGTCTTGTTAAGCCATAAAACGGTCATGCATCACTCATTTTGTTCTAAAGTTGTGTACTTTTCAGAAATATTCACGCGTAACACTAGCCATGCCGCTGTATAAGACTCTGTTCAAAACTGAAGTAACTTTTCTGGGCTTACTGCTGATGTGAAGATGGCAATGTTGTGATAAATCACGCGTCAGTGTTGCGTGTAAATGAACATGAGTGTATGGACGTCTGTAGATGTGGATGTGTGTATATCTTTTTATTTGATCCATGTATACGACTACTTGTCTGTGTGATCATTATACTTAGGCTACTCAGGATCTTTCTGATTTTGGTTAAATATTTGAACCGTATCCCTTCCTACAGTTTTGATCCGATCAACTTCAATCCTGGTCAACTTCTAGTACCGTTTAATGAATCACTTGCTATCACATGTAGTTGGATCTGTCTAAGTGTTTTTTTGGGATGCCCAAAAGTTTCTATAGGAAATGTATAGAAATGTGCAGTATGAATATTTGAAATGCAAATATGTCTAGCGGTTTTGTACAATCAACATCAGCTTAGGTAGAGTATTTTCCTTGTGATCCTGAAGATGTCCCTTGCTTTTCAGATCAGTCTTCAAAGGTCAAGGTAGTCACTTATTTTCGTTTTTCTCTCAGCAATGTACTCCCCTAGAATCAGGTAAGCTAAATAGAGATATTAGAAGTGACACCGTGATACCAGTTAAGGGCAAGTCGCCGATTTAGTATCAAATTTACCCCTTCAAGGAAAATGATTGAACTGTAACTACACCTAGTTTCCTATTTCTGATCATCAGAAACCCGTACCAGAATGTGGTCATAAAAGGCATGTTGAACTTGAGGTCAAAGTTTAAGTAGACCCTTAGTGTCAAGATTACCAGGCTGGAATTAAATTTAATTATTTCTTATTTTTTCTAGAAATCAAATACCATTATTAGATAATGTTAATGGACATATCAGAATATCCTGTATGTAAAGGCCGCCCCTTTAGGAGTTAACTCATGCCTAAACGGCTTCAAAATTACAAGTTTTGTTCTGGCTACATACTATTTTTCTACAGTTCTGTCATCTGTGTGCGAACTCGCTATATAACCAATACCTAACTATCGATGCTGGTTCTCAATCTAGAGATGGAGTTCGCAGACAACAAAAAGCTGCTGAATGGCTTAAGAATGAGAATCCATTCATGAACGAAGCCAAACAATGAGTTTGCATATGTACATTTATCAGATAGCGACGGACCTCACGACAAAGACGCGCAGTGTTGATAGATGCGTGGGATGGATGAATGGAGGACAAACAAAATCATTGCCTTACTGGTGCGCGGCACGGAAAAAATAACCATTCGGTCATTTTAGAAATTGTGAACCTGTGGATCAAGGACCCCTTTGGGCAACACGACGCTTCTATGCTGCAGCTTCTGTATTGCTGATGCTATATTCCAATTGCAATAGCTGGACAACTCCAAAGCTAGTTATACATAAGTTAGACGCTAGTCACGGCAAAAAGCTTCGTACAATCACCAAGCATGAATAACTAGAAAGCATAATCTACAGAGTTGCACTACATTCTATGCGCAATATGGCCACACTGTCATTGAGAGTGGCTACAATGTGATGGTTTATGTTTGCCCATGTTTTGCGATAACTACCAGATAACACCTGCTCAGAGAGCATTGAAATTTGCATTTTTCGGCGCCAATACCTATAAGGTTCCCAGTCACCTTCATTGTATAAACATGCTAAATTTGCTACTTACCAACTCAACAGAAGTATGACTGACTACACTCGTGACAAAGAAGAACCTGATGGATATCAGAAATCTGGCTTAGGATAAGTACATGGACCAAACAAGAAGTAGAGCTGATAGCAGCTGGATAATGTTTCTTCTAATGAAGACGCAGAATGCATTACATCATCATTATGGCACAGGAAATCTTTGAACAAATCTAATCTAACGTGTCATTGCACAAACCCGGTAAATGTGTTAGATACCAGCACCTAGAAGAAGAAGAAGAAGAAGAAGAAGAAGAAGAACTAGGTGCACTGAATACCAAGAAGGCCTTGTGATCAGTGCTTTTGTTGAGGGTGTGAAGCAGTGGAAAAGAAGAAGAAGAAGAAGAAGAAGAAGAAGATCTGATTGCAGCATGGTAATTTTATTAATACAACCGTAGACTACTTAAACAGAGTAACTGAATAATGGAGTAAGAATAGATTTACCTGGGATATGTATACACTATTGTCATAAGTCATGTCTCTACACGTAATGCGTTTAAATATCACAATAATTCATACATGTATTGTATCGTATTCTATGTCATATATAATATAAAATATATACATTTTATATGTATAAACATAATAGTATAAATGTTATATGCCATGTGTCCACCACATCATATGCCTTGCCTTAGGTGGATGCCTGTTTTGAATTCTTAAATTATTTATCTTTATGGAAATAAACAATCTTGAATCTGAATTTGAATCTGATTATATGGTAATAAAATATGCCGATTTTCATGCATGCACATGTTCATACATGTGAATCCGTTTATACAGACGTGCACACGTTATTCATTTATTATGCAAATGACTAATATAATTATTTAATCTATTTGTATGCACATGCTGATTTGATTCTGATTGTGCCAACACGTATGGTGAACCGTTCCAAAGCAGAGAATTACTAACTAGAACTATTAATAGTACATTGCAATAATGCATTGCATATGCATATTATATTGAATACTTTGGAACTAACTTGACAGAGAGACATTACTGCCTATGTCACGAACAGGTTCCAGACAAATTTGTTTAAAAAAAGTAAACGCTTTCCCTGTATACTGTCCTGATATTTGAGACACTGGCATTACATTGGTTAAGAGGCGCCATCATGAGTGCCTAAGCGTACGTTGCACAGGTGTGTGTGAAAGAGTGAATTGCCATCTCGTGCATCCCGTTCTCTATCCCATACGTCATCTATTATAATAACATACAATAACAGTATAATAGGGATTTGGTATTTTGCTGGAAACTATGACTTGAAAGAACTGTTGCATTTTATATTTTGTCAAGCTTTGCCATTAGTTGTTGTTAGTACATTGCATTTAGTGAAAACATACAAAGTATTCAAAATGTCAATTTGCATATCAAGAGGAGACAGGTGTTGTTTTTAAATGTTGCCACTCTCCAGTCATTGCTATGGTAAGTTTTCAAAAACAATCATCTCTTGGTCTGCTCATGGGGATCTTATGAGAAAATTAAAATTTTCTTGAACAACTTTGAGAGTCAACTTTGTTAACTAATTACCCGCACGTAGCATCGACGACAGTGCGCAGGTATTTCTTTGAGTAACCACCACTCTTTATCAGATCGCATAGGTGTGAATTATTGTTCAGTATTCAAGCGTGGTCTTATCAACACAGATTATCACTTTGAATGCCGTGGCGCGTCGCACTTATCTCAGCTCACAGCGAACTGATCGCCGCCAGCCTTTGGTCAACTCATTAATGGCCAATCCGGTCTAAACGGTCTCTATTTTGGTCTTGAGGAATGTGGAATTATTGAAAGTCTATTTGCATGCCGAGAGAAGACTATTTTTTAAATTTATGACTGCAATGTCTGACTCACCACGCGAGCCATTCATTCCAGTGATACATTTTCAAAAAGTTATCTGGCCTTTTCCCGCAAATGGACATTCAGTAATGCCAGATTTCGATTTTTCTTAACCAATCTTGACAATCAAAGGGTGCATCACTGTTGCTTTGATATTTATCTGTCCCCGACAGGGGCCAAATCAAATTAACCCTATTATGCCCAGGCCCGCTAAAGCGGCCTCGGCAATGGTCTCTATGAATTTCCATTTGCAGGCAAAGAGAAGATTAGTTTTTAAAAATTTACCAGTGCAATAAGTGGCTCGGTAACGACGCAAGTAATTTCAGTGGTAATGTTTAAAACTGGTTTCGTTTGGCATGCAAATGGACCAAGATCAAGCAAAGGTAGAATTTTCATTTTCGTTTTAATTTTAAAGTCGCCCTAAGCATCATCTACAGTGATCTTGAAGTGAGATAGTAATCCGATGAAGAATTTATATTAATGCCAAAAGGAGAATTAGAATAGGGATCAAAATAAGGTTTAGAAAAAGTGGAATTTTATGAACCAGATGTTATCCATTTAAATCAAATATAACACCTAAATGTAGATTACCTCTTCACGGGTTCTTTTATGGTTAAGGATGTGGACAGGTGTCAAATTAATGGTGATTAACCTAGCAGGCAAGAAAGTAAAACAACAACATGGCCGGTTCCATATTGCATGTTCCTCTATAAATTTACAATTTATATTAATAATAAACTAAAATTTTCCTTACAGCTTACATCTAAATGATAACTAACCCCACATCCGGCTCTTCAATGAAGAGACATATTTTAATTTTAACAATATAGTGAAAACTACCCCGCCCTTCTCTTCAAATAACAGACATTATTTTTATAACGGCGTTCCTAAATAACAAATAATCTTTACTAAATTAGTTTCACCCTGTGTCCACACAATTCCAGAAAAATGAATGTAGAACTGTTAATGAATGATCAAACAGAAAAGTTCATCACTGCAGGTTCAGTTGAGTATCGCTCACACAGAGCTATACGACGATCTCTAGATATCCGTTGTTAAGACGGAATTCCACTTCATCGGTACAGTTTTCCACTCAACACCACACCCAAGATAAACTCGAAAGTCAAAATCACGTCATATCAAGTAGCTCCTCTAATCCAAATCAATTAAATGCCGACTCAATCCAAAGCAAAAGACATCCCAAATCAATTAAATGCCAACTCAATCCCCCGTCAGTCTTGGATCAGCATATTCCATATACGTCAAGAAATTCTCCCATTATCTGCACATTTCCTCTACGTCAATGACTCTTCTCAGGGCACCGTCATGTTAAGACGTAATCAAGGATTGGAATCGCCAAATTTACAGAATTCTTCCGGCCACTTCACCTACCTTCAAAATCAACCCGTACTTAACCTGCTCCACACGCCAAAATAGTGCAACTCCCATCATATTATAACTACCCACCTGCATCACCAGCTTCCATCTATATAATACCTAGATATTTAACAAGGCAGACCAACCTCAATTGCACCATAAAACCAACCGTTTTTATATCTAATAATGACATTTTCCAAAAGCAAATTCCTACACCAAAACCTCCATGGATCTTGTTTGTATGTCCATTTCCATTTAGGCGCTAAAAATATCACTTGACTTAAAGTTTTCCTAACCAAACAAAACTTAACGAAATTTAAAGTTCCCCCGGGCCAATAAAAGGCAATATGGGCTAAATCTCGCAAAAACTAACTATTTAAAGCGAATTCTGTGACACCGAATTCACTCTGTCACATTGAGAAATATCCATTTGAATGACATCAAAATGCTCTTTTCGTAAATTCCCGTGATAAAACAGAAAATAGACATTAACAGAGGTAAAAATTTTAACATTTAGTATTCGGTTAATCAAAAGGAGTATCACTTCGAGCGCTGTTGACACAAAGGGGGAGGGGAGGGGGGTTGGTGTGTGTGTGTGTGTGTGTGTGTGCGTGCGTGCGTGCGTGCGTGCGTGCGTGCGTGCGTGCGTGTGTGTGTCTGTGGGGAGGGGGGGGTGTGTTAATAAATTGTTATATTTTTTTCCAACCCCACCACATTCCACTGTCTACACTTAATAATAGGCTAAATACATAGCATATTATTACTACATTTTTGCAGCAGAATGTCAAATACGTCTACACGTGTGCACGTTCGCCAAAACTAACGTATACACATGTGCAGGCGTTGCTCCAAATACACACCCCTACTACACACCATCTTAACATATATTCAATGTTCTCGTCCCACACATATTTCTCATTTTCACTTCGCCACTCTTCGAATGTCTCCAAATACAATGCCTGAACTGGTTCACGTAATATGATAACTTCAGACAAAATCTGATATTAGTCTGCCTATTCACTGAACACCCTTTTGGATATATCTTCACTAAAATGCCCAGCCTCAACGAGCAAGTTCTCAACATCAGCATCAAGAATCAACATGAATGGGTCGATCTGTATGCTCTAAATCACGGATTCTCAGAATCCCAATTTTATGGCCCTATAGATGACTAGAGCAGCGACAGCGACCAGTAAAGCTAGTTTCAAAATACTCAACAAAATATATGTTAAATAGCGAAACATACAATTCGTACAGCTTGACGGACTATACCTAAGGTTTATGACGGGGTATTTCCATCAATTAAAACTACCACGTCAACCTATAGGCGACGTAGTTGATTATGACGTCAATACTTTAGTGGATTCATCCAGTTTGAAATAACACTAGCTATCGGCCAACACAAATACACAGGTACCGCTACTAGCCATGGCGACTGATTTATGATTATAAAGTAGTTCTTTCATCCGGTCTCGCAAGAATTAGGTGTGCACACTCGCGGCGGAGTGCTCGGAGATGGAATTGTTAGAATTTTATACGTTCGGAGCCTTAAATTGTGGACCTTGATGAAGTGAGTCGAGGTGGGATTTAGCTTGTGATGGTTTTAGTACGTATAGACTGATATGATGTTTGTGTTCTGAAATTGAACTAGAGACTATGTCCATGGTTCAATTAAGTAACTGAAAATTATGAAGGTTTGTACGGGGCGAAATCATCATGTGCTGAACATTGTTTCGTTTTCATTGCGTTGGGGTACTCATATTGGGCTTCCGGGGTTGATCAGATAGTTTTGTTATCGGGCATTCAGCTGTGAATGTGCACTTTTATCAGACTCACTATTATGTATCATAAGTATAATTGTATAATTTAATTTCACCAATTAATTAGATATAGCATAGTAACATGCATGTATTCATTCTTGTTACGCCATGCGACATTTACTCTTTAATATAATTGTATGGGAGACGAAGACCTGTTTTACTGCGCTCCCTCTAAGACAAAAAATAAATTCTGTTTCCAAAAAAAAGAAAACAGAATGAACATGCAGATTATTCAATGTCTAGTGGCAGACACCTTTATCAAGTGTTATTTCTTCCTTTTGCTAAGAGCAAGTTCATGTGTAGCTTGATCTCAATCTGCTATTGTCCATTCATGACCAGGTGCCTGAGTTACTTTCACTAAGTTTGTCATGACATTCTTCACAATGGATGGGCCTTTGAGAGAAAATGCCACTATTAGATATAAATACCATACCTGACACAAAAACTAAAATCACTTGCATGAATTCATGTATTACCAATTGACTTTGTGCATAATTCAACTGCAATATTTTTATGTTTTATTTTATGATAGGCGTAAATGCATCGCATTAGGTTGAATTTGAACATACTACATTCTGCAACACTTTAAAGAGTTGCGCATGGATTTGGTTTTCAAGACAAGCATTGTCGATTTTTTACAATTGCGATCGTGGTCCGCATTTTAAGGGCAGAATGTCCTTTAATATCCATATCCACAAGGATGTCTAGTGAGATGGTATTCTACACGGCTCAAGGATCGTTTTGATATATATCATCCTTTGATAGCAGACAGGTCCCAAGGTATAGTTAGTGTCTTTCGTCACGCAAACCACACACCACGCACGCGGGGCACGTTCAGGTAATTGTGTCCCGCGTTCCCGCTATCAACACTTATGATAAAATGATCTCCGTTGGCCAGAACATACAACAAACGCACATGCCATGCCGTACGCAGACAACAACTGATGACACAGGTGATACGGGTTGCCAACTTAGTTCGTATTCAGGTTACACAATAATGTAAACTTTGATCATATTCTCCAGTATTCCTTTCACTACTCCAGCACGCTTCAATGTATTCTGTGCTGGCAGCATGCGTGTGTCCGCTTGCTTGGAACCTACCGTGGTGTTACTAAGTAATATTCTTCTATCACGCATTTTGCCAGTTCGTGCCTCAAAATGATGCGCTGTATGGGTAATATTCACTATTAACATTGTATTTGTCTGTTAAATATTGTCCCACTGTGGTTGTTTAGAAATGGCTGGATTCAAAGTTTGCTCGGGTTGTCTTCTTTGATTCGTGGATGCCATGACCATGTATGCATGATTTAGTTAAGTCAAGTACCTTTATTAAAGAGGCTATCGTTGATAGATGTAGAAATTTATTATACGGAACCATGTATATAATACCCATCCATCCATCCATCACACCCGCCCGCCCTCCCTCCCTCCCTAACGCCCTACCACCGTCCATCCCTCCATCCATCCACCCACCCAGCAAATCATCAACCCACCCACCACCAGCACCACAGCCAACACCACCCAGCTACCACCACCATCCAAACGGCCACCGACCCGCTCGCATACCAGCCCACCCACGCACCCACGTTCCCACCCACCCTTCCACCATCCATCCTTCCATCCATTTATCCATCCGTCCATCCATCCATTCATCCGTCGGTCTGTACGTCCGTCAACCCGCCCGGCTTCTTTTACTGATTGCAGTTGGCAACTCCGCCAGCAACTTCGTCAGCAACCTCGTCAGCAACTTCGGAGGTTCAATCAGGAGCTTCGTCAGCAACTTCATCAGAAACTTTCACTTAGGAACTTCATCTTCCGCCTGCTCCTCTATATCGTGCACCTTCTCTGGAGGAGCATACGCTGTTTGGAAATATTGGCTCTCTTCTTAGGGAGCTTCTCGCGGAAGCTCCAATAATGTCATGCTTTCTTAGCACCGGCCTTGCAGGCAGGCTTGATGAGGTAACCCTGGTAGTTGTCAGTGAACTCTGGAAATACTGTCATATTCTCCTGTATCTGCTTCCGGCCGTCGGTATTGGATATGTGATCAATAGCATCCTGTGTACATGTAGCACAGCCCTCCTCCATGCCAGTAGCACGACCCTCCTCCATACCAGTAGACCCACCTCCACGTCGGTAGCATGCCCAAGCTTTCATCGTGGCCATGATCTACTGCAGCTCTGATTTCCCCTCAGAAGAACTCTTCTTGTCCTGGACAGTAAGATATCCAGTATACCACGTTCTTCAGAAGTGTGGACACTGAATGTACGTGGCCACTTCCCAACTGTCAGCAGACGCTTAGGCTACACTCTGGATTTCTGAAGAGACAGGATAACAGGAATCTTAGAGGTAGTAGCTCGGAGATGCAGCATCCTACCTGAGGGACTGTCAAGCCTCTTGTATAGGACTCTGGTCGGCAGCTCCTTGCCCGATCGAGAGATGTAGACGTCCCGCATGTTGTGAGAAGGTTGGAGGTTATGCAGAGCAACAACACCTTGGACGTCTGTGAACGATTCGTACTGAGTTCTTGCTCTACTGGCTCGAGGGCCTGCCTACTATGCGGGGGGTGGGGGGGGGGTGGAGGATACTATGCCATGGGGTGGAATGGTGTGTAATGAGGACGTCGCAAATTTCAACTTACAAACAAATGTAGAAATGCTTGTTGCAGTGTCACTCTTCTCGCGCCCCCCCCCCCCCTCTTGAGCACACACGTGATTCCGGCTAAGCTGTTCTCCAGGTGTACACTGAACATCTCGATGGTGTAACGATGACCTCTCCATGACTACACATCTGGCATGATGAGAACGACCAAGAAATAAAATGTGCGGGCTCTAGCCAGCGAACCCTACATGAATAGCGAGAGCACCAGCATATCGGGGCGACAGCTAACCAGTCTCTTAGAGGTGACATTACAACGAGGTGTCTCAGATTGCGTAGCTGTACCTGGCCTGAATTAGAATGGAGGGGTGATCCTGCAGGTGGGTGAGCTAGACAGCTTCAAAGTTGTGGTGGCTGGGACAAATGTTCTCGGTGACGTACACAATCTGGCTTATTGTTGTCTCTATCGATAGAAAACGAAGTCGTATACCTTATTACGTCTAACCAGTGGCCACGAGGATCTCGAGTTAGCACTCGAGGGTCTGTACCACCTCAGAGGTAGAGACATCCCACCTAACCATGGCGACCAGCTCGCCGTTCATGTTGGGAACTTGCTCGGAGAGCGAGCATGCATTCACTCAGTGGGCAGTGCTGTACCTCGGCTATACCAAGGTCTGTCTATAACACACTGCTGGTATTCATCTTGAGCACAGATAGAGCACGATCTCTGCCATCACATCACCACAGACAGACACCACTACTATGGTCTCCACCATCTTTTTTGCTGCGGATGCCACGTAGTCGAGCATTAGCTCGGAGAGCTTTACAGCCTCGTAGTGCTCGTCGATACGCTCATCTGCCTCTGTGATGTTCTGGGTGGCATGCGCCCTTTGTTGTCATCGGCGTGCCTCAGCTTGCTGCATATGTTCGAGCGCCTTGCTGTACTCAAACTTCTCCTTAGCTAGCTTCGTTATCTCCTGGTTATGCGCTACCGCTTCTGTCTTATGGTCAGCGAAGCTACGACCCCACTTCGACATGGCAAACATACCTGCGTTCAAGACTGCGGATGCCATTCTATAGTGATCAGTTTAAAGCTCTCATATCTCCCTCGACAATGTACGAACCTGAAGCAGGACGATGACCTTTACGAGGATCCAGTAGTGACTATGCTGACATTGAGCTAGAATGCTGCAAGCTAATCCACCAAGCCAAATGGATCTATCTTACATACGTGAATGGCTTTATGGCCCGTTAGTGGTGGTTGGAGCTATGGTTGCTCTGTTCACGACGAAGGCTACCAACACTCTCCACGGAGTTGAGAAGATCTCCGTGGATATTCCAGCCATTGCCTCAATGGTAGGTACATTCATTTGAGTCGCTGGCCCGTGGCTCCGATATGTTGCCATGGTACACACAGTCCTGTAGTCTGACAACATTTAAGACGTGCTATATAGCATTGCATCGCTCTGTGACCTAGTCCGTGTATCGAAGCATTCGAGGACGTGTTCAGTGATGGTTTGATAGGTGACGGCTGATTGTCCATCTGTCTAGAGTTCGTCTAAACCATGTGTGACAGCACAGGAGTTGATGACAGTGATGAACTCTGAGAGTTCATCCACCATCTCACTCATCCCGACAGCCTCTCTTGAGGCACTCTATTACAGGTCCTGTGTCTATTACCATGAGCCTCACCAGCTACTCAAAGCTGCACGCTACAAGGGTCATAACTTCGTACTGGAGAGTGTCAGCTGTAGTATCCGGGTTCCAGAGTGTTTATGAGGTTCCACCAAATCCCACTGAGTTGCTGCACCTAGATGAGGGTAATGAGTTAAGAGAGGAGACTGCGGCCCGTGTGTGCAAACGTGGTGTAGTGGTTAGACGAGGTGATGTTGGTCATCACTGCATCCAAGCAATCGTCGAGCGGTGGAACCAAACCCTGGCAGAGAGACTGTTCCCACACCAACACGCTCAGGAGATGGGTATGAGGCTGACCAATTGTAGTTGAGAGATCCAACATAGAGGTCACTCGCCTTGCCACACCGCATGTCTTGCGAGTTACCTGAGGCTGTGCAGTACTCACAGCTGTCAGCCAGCCTACAGACAATGTCAAGGAACACAGACTTGCATCCGATGTCCTAGTTCGCTTCAGCTGGTCCCTCCAGATACTGAGCTGCCACCAACTACAGTAGGAGCCCTTCGATGATGGCATCCCTGTGACCATAAGCTATGATGTGGACACCATCAGGAGCCTCTTGGTGTCTGAGGGGCTGAGGCTGGTCTTGTTCTGGTGGACCCTGTAGATGTTATGGCCCTCACTGCACAACATGTTCATACCATGGTGAAAGACCTGTTGATCGAAGAGACATTCCTTGTACTGCTCATGGTGGATCTGTCTAAACACAGCCCTGCACCCACCCTTTGCCTTCTTGATATCCAGCTCATTCGGGCACTTTGTGGAATACATCTTCAGGCGCAGGTTGACAAACTCTTTTCTGGGAACCCCATCGCACTCGACCTTCATCTTACCCAGGACCTTATTCTTGGTGGTGCTGGGTAACGGGTGTGCTACCAGGTAGTCGCTTATGCCAGAGAGGTCGCTACTGGCTGCCATATCAGTGTAGATATCATCTGTCTGGACCACCAGCAGGAGTCTAGCTGTGCCCGTTTACATTAGCTCACATCAGGCACAAGACCCATCCATGGGGTGCTTCGAGAGGTTTAGGATAGACATACCCACTTAAACTGGCTGGTCCATCACAAGGATGGTTTTGTACACGTGGAGAGCGGCTATGTCATCATCAAACACCTTCGCTCATGTGTAGTTGTAGTGTACTTGGTGACGAATCGGTGCAGCTTGTCCTCCTCAGATGACTAGACCAGCTTGAGGTCCACCCGTTTACGGAACGCAAGGGCAAGGGGTGGTGGTTGGGAGCAGGCTGCTGCTCGTCAACGACTGGTCCAAATTTGATAATCTTTAGATCTCTATATTCGCAGATAAATGTTACATTTGCATAATAAATCACGTTACTTGCGACCATTTAGTTATTTGTACATCCTTCTTCAAATTTGCGTAAAGGCCTCTAAAACTGGTCATGGTCAGCAGAAAATTTTTCCGGAGTGGGTGAGCATAATTTAATAATTTTCAGATGGTCCAACTCATAACTGGCTCGCACATCTGCAGAGTAAATTCCATTATTGGCGACTATGTAGTCTTGGAGATATATTACATGAAGTTGGAAAACACGCTCACAAAAACAGCTGGCTCACTAGGAAGTGGCTGTGGTCAGCGGGTCATTATTCATAAGTAACTCGGTATATTAAAATTCCTCCTCGGGCCTCATATTTATGAGTCATTGTCACATATGCACAGCGAATTTATTGACAATCGTCTGAGTTGTTATGGAGATATTCTGCCTCAAACTTCTTTTACTACCATTTACCCCGATCTGGTTCGCATTTTACACCCAGTCCCATTTACGCAAGTTCTCCATTGTCTTGCCGAAAACAGCATTGTTCATCAACTTGCAGCGATCCTTCTTATGTCACTGGTGGCCTGTTTCTTGAGCCCTGTGTTGAGTCTGATGCAGTGCACCTTCTTCAGGCTCATGCCTATACTGAGGTGGAGCTTCATACCGTTCATTAACTCTCAGATTAGGTACTAGTTTCTCTGGGCTTGTGGTTCCTGCTGTCTGATACTCTGAGAGCCACTCCTCCTTCACCTTCATTCATTCAGGCGCCAGTTGGTAAGCGTTGTGCATGTTATGCAGTTCTTGCATGTACTCCAGGTCCATCTCCACGATATACCCTTTCTCAGCATCATCAGGATGTTGTGTAACCTCCCCCGCTATCAAGTCAGCAACCAACTTGACACCCCAGTTGGTAGGTGCTGTCTCATTTCCCGCCCGTCGAGATTGCTAGCA
Organism: Chaetoderma sp. LZ-2023a; assembly: GCA_034401795.1. Classification (NCBI taxonomy): domain Eukaryota; kingdom Metazoa; phylum Mollusca; class Caudofoveata; order Chaetodermatida; family Chaetodermatidae; genus Chaetoderma; species Chaetoderma sp. LZ-2023a. The sequence goes on along the minus strand of JAVVLW010004263.1, from coordinate 5,959 downwards.
TCCAGGTACACAACACGGCTTGTTTGGATTACTGACATTGGCATATCTCTTGTTAACCATTGATTCCTCTGAGTCCTTTTTCAGACAGCCTGGGCATGTCTACTGCCGATGTCAAATAAGCCCTCCCCAGGGTGCTTACTATAGTGTGGCGGCAGAGAGGTCTCATTGAACCAATCCCACAATAATCATGTAGGTACACACTTTTGCGAAGCAGGATCTCATGTGCACCAGCGATCGGCTGATACTGCTGTGTGAGCATGAATGCAGTGCTGCTAGCTGCTAGCTTGTGATGGAACTGGGCTGAGTCGATAAACTGGAGGGTGAAGGAGATGTTCTTCTCCATGTTATTGGGGATACACTTTATTGGCCCCTCGGTCCTGGACATGGTCTGCATGATGAGGTAAGAATCATGCCAACACAGGTTGTGGAACATAACCGGGGCTGTGGTGGACTTCGCGTTGGGACGCAGCTTAAGGTTAAAGCATTGTGTGCTGCTCCCCGGTAGGGATCAGTGATGTGGCTGTGGTCCCAGACACTATCTGTGACACCATGATGAGCTAAGTGTTTGTCGCTCACGTGCGAGCGCAGCCGTTACCTTCTCCTCTTACTTTGCAAGCTGGTCCAGGAAGCTGACACCATCACAGCGGCCAACTATATAGGAGACGCCACAGGCCATGGCTGGATTCAATTCTGGCCCTCGATCTTGTTGTTATGGCTTCGAAGTCGGCATAGATGATGAATCGTACCATGATCTGTTTGTGGTGGTTCGTGAACTGCAGCATTTGCTTACCATATGCAGGCATCTTTATGCCCATTGGTCTGGCACCGACACCTCTACACTCTGGCCGGTGGAAGTGGTTCCCTCTGTGGTGTCTGTGGTAGGTTTTCGTGTGCACATTCGGATGAACGTTCCCATTCTGGCCGGGCATCTCGGGGTGCCAGGTCACCCCCATCGTGGAGCAGGGGGTCCGCTTACAGGTGGGAGGTGGATCTGGCGTCCCAGCTAACCCGCGTCGTGGAGCAGGGGTTGGAGCACGGGTGGTCAACACCGCGAAAAGGGCTGCCAAACCAATGGCATATATGGCTGGGATGATCTGCCGTTCCCGTAATAGCCTGGCCAATTATTGGACTGCTTTCTCCACAGTGGCCAATATTCGTCGGTATGCCTACGCCTCTAACAGGGGATAGTGGCAGTTGCTGTGGCCTCTGAGATCGGAGACCGTACAGAGTATCAGACACAATTCGAGTTGCGTTTCCGGCTCACCTGGAACAGATGCTAAGACCATATATGGTATCATACACAACTCGAGTTGCATTTCGACCGTACCTGGAATAGACGCTAAGACCACACAAACTATCAGACATAACTCGAGTTCCGTTTCGGGCTCACCTGGAATAGACGCTAAGACGAAAGAGAGTACCAGACACTACTCGAGTTGCGTTTCAGACTCACCTGGAACAGACTCCATCCCACGTGGCTCTAGGATTTTTGATCCTGAGTGGCCAGACGGCCGCCCTTGTTGGTGGGACGCCTCTGGCATACCACTTGATTTATCTCCTGCAGTGGTTTCAGCGGAGTTTGAATTCCATTCCTCGTGGTTGCTCTAGGATTTATGATTCTGGGTGTTATAATTCTGGGTGGGGGGGGGGTGCGCGGCGCGGCGCGGCTCACCACACTACTTGATGTATCTCTTGCAACGGAGCTCTAGTGGAGTTTGATTTATGAATGCTATTTTAAATTTACTAGTATCACTCCCTCCTTCCATCCACCTACCCACCCATCCACCCAACAACCCACCCACCCACCCACACATACACACTAATCCATCTATCCATCCATCCACCCATCCATCCACCTTAACCAACCGACCTACCAGCCCAACACAGCCACCCAACCACTCACCCATCAACCTACCCATCAACCCACCCACCTGTTAGCCAATCAGCATACTCGATCAGAGCAGTACTCTGCCGCTAGAGGACCGGACAGGCACCTGGGCCCGCCGCCTCTCCAACCATCCACTCATCCATCCACCCATCTATCCACGAAGCCAATCATCAGCACACACGCCAAAGCAACAACAAAATCCATCATCCCACAGTCAACCGAATGTCCAATATCCCGTTGCAGCATATTGGATATCCAATATCTTGTTACAGGATATTGAATATTCAATACTTCTTATGTGTCAGAATATATTGTTATACGTTTGCGGAACGTATGCCTGTCTTCAATTGCATCATCTCAAAAAGTACTGTCAGTACCCGAGGCACATGGTGAATATATTCAAGCTGTCTTGCCCTATTACAATATGCTCGGTATGCATGCGATATCGGGCGGGCAGGGCTGCCACGCCACTCAGCTAACAACAGCTCGGTCAGTATATTCAATCAGCACAGCATGCTGTCGCTAGGGCACCGAGCTGGCAGCTCAGCCAGCTGCCACTGCACCCATCCATTCATCCACACATCCACCCATTCATCCATCCACCCAACCAGTCATCCGCGCATCCACCCACCTTAGCACAATATCCATCACCCACCATCCAATCAACCGAATACCCAATATCAGGTCACAACATATTGAATATCCAATATCTTGTTACAAGATATTGAATAGTCAATATATCTCTTGTGTCAGAACATATCGATACACGTTTGCTGAACGTCTGCCTGTCTTCAATTGTATCATCCCAAACAGTCATTTCGCTACCCGAGGCACATGATGAATATATTAAAGCTGTCTTGCCGTATTACAATATGCTCGGTATACATGCACCATCGGGCGGGCAGAGCCGCTGCACCACTCGGCTAGTAACAGCTCAGTAAGTATATTCGATCAGAGCATTATGCCAGCCGCCTCTCCATCCATCCATCCATCCATCCACCCAGCCAATCATCCCAATATCCATCACCCACCAATCAACCGAATGTCCAATATTACGTCACAGCATATTGAATATCACTACCTTGTTACAGGATATTGAATATTCAATATATCTCTTGTGTCAAAATATATCGATATGCGCTTGCTGAACGCCTGCTTGTCTTCAAGGGCATCGTCTCAAACAGTTCTATCACTATCCGAGGCACACGAAGAATATATTTAAGCTGCCTTCCCCAAATGCCATAAGATATATATGCATGCGGCACCAGGCGGGAAGGGCCGCCCGCGCCACTCTGATAACTACAGCTCAGTCAGTATCCTTATGAGAGAACTACGTTGTCGCTAGAGGACCGAACAGACGCGTCGGCCAGCCACCTGTCCGCCATCATGGTACCTGATCTGCTGCCACGTCTGCACACGGCCACGCACACCCTCCTTCCCCCATTATGCAACTTATACGTTAGCCATCTCAGATGCATATATACTACAGAAAATTGAAAATTCAAAATCCAATATCCAATATCCAGCTAACTTCACTACGTTAATACTTGGTGGGTCTGCAGCGGATAAATATCATGCCAACGCAGGGAGCAGTACAACTCCGTGTGGGTTCAATCACAGTGTTGGGTACATCGTGCGTGACAACTTTACCGACCACACATGTGGAGAAGCAACACGACAAACATTGTTAACTGGCTGAGAGTTCACAATGCCGTTGCGTTTCAGGCTACGGAGTACCGTGCTTCAGGACTTAAAGGAGACTGGCTGGTGGTATGAAGAATCCAGTCATAGCTGCTTGCACGTTAACTTGAATGGTGCGAATTATAATGGCGGCTATCATCAGGGAATTGTGTGGTGTGAGTTTGGCAGCGGTTCCTTCTTCTATTCCAAGGCACCAGCGAAGACATCTGATGGCATCAGCGATGAAGATACGGTCGCAGTCCACGCCGAGGGAGTCCGTGACTGGATACACACGCCACTTCACATTGCCTTATTAAACGGCACTTATACGTCTAGGACTAGCATTCGCCAAATATAACTAGTATCTGGATGCAAACTCAGCAACATCAGCAAATGACTTGATACACGAAATTATGTGATGAATTACATCCATTGGTTATGAACGTTTCTCTGTCAAGTATGACGCCTACATAGTATAAGTTATTGAGCGACATTGGCGGTAGCATTGAATACATACAGTTTCGTTAAATGTAGATATCTGATCTGTCACACAAGTATACCATATGACATCATACACAATTACTCCACATGTAGGCGGATGCCATAATACATAGTGACACTTCTAGTTTCGTCATGGACCTTGAAATCTCTGTCAAATGTACGAATAGTATGTTTATTAACATTCCATTGGATATTTTGCCGAAGCAATACCCAGTCAAATTAGTTTCAAATTACTTAACATCTTATCTGCATAGTTACCTTGAAATTGGGATTCTGCGAAATCAGAATGCAAAGCATATAAATTAATTCAAACACCCGAAAAAAACAATCGCGCCAGCGCACATTCAAATGTCCTCTGTGAACATAAAGTTAATGGGTGGATCTGATCTGTCTGACGCCATAATCAATTACGTCACATGTAGGTATGAAACTGCTTAAAACACACACGAAGGTTTAGTAGATATTATAACAAGTATTGTTTTAAACGCGCAATCAGGCGCACATCTACGTACATATTCACGTACGGATCACAACAATGCTACACACTACTTAACTACTAAAATCACGTAAAACACAAAGATGCTTTAAAAGTACATGCATATACACGCATATATGAACACAATTCCAAGTCTTATTTTAATCAATTTATTAATTTTTATTTAAATCTTATATTCATCACCTTTATAAGTTCTTATCAACTGCACATATTCGTCATTATTATAATCTATTGTATAGTATTCTGAGCGAGTCGTAACTAAGTTGGAGACAACTTGTGACTCAATCCGTATTGTCTCTTAAACAATAAAAATATGTTGAAATAAATAGCCTGACGTCACAATACATTGTGAAATAGCTCTGACCTCATGAACATTGAAAAGTTCGTCAAGTGTTCGAATTGTATACTTTTGATGGATTTACTATTTAATAAAGATTGTGTTGAATATTTTGAAGCGATTTTGACGCAACCCTGTTCTTGGCATGGTCAACAACTGTTTTCAGCACCCAGTTGGGATTCATGGTATTCACGATTCGATAGATCCCAACACTGACAAAGCGTGGATGGAGGTTAGCAAGAACTGGGTAACTGGGACATAGCTATAAATGAATCTATTGTTACGCGATGAAAGATGGTATGATTAGGAGTCTTGCGTTAATAACAAAGGCAGCAGCCACTACCTATTGCGTTGCTCACACTGACTGCGGTAGCGACTGAATATCAATGACACGTTTAATGAACTCTCAATGAAGGGATCCGATTTGTCACTCTATACTATCTGCCATCATAACCGCATACATTACATGCTAGTTGTCGCCATAATCATAAATATTGTATAGCTCCGTCATGTAATCGAAAAATCCATTAATAATGTGCGAGTTATATGTCTTTGATGAATTTACCATTTAATAAACATTCTGTTGCAAATTTCGATACTAATTCAACTGTGAGCTGCAATAGCAACAGTCCCGAATCAAATTAGTTTCAATATATGCAATAGCTTACCTGGATAGTTACCGTGAACCTTATATTCTCGAACTTCATGTTTCAAAGTTTCAAATCGATTCCAACACATATAAGCAGAGGATGGTACGTAGGTAGAATTGTGTGTGTGCGTGCGTGCGTGCGCTCGTGCGTGCGTGCGTGCGTGCGTGCGTGAGTGAGTGAGTGCGTGCGTGTGTGTATGTGTGTGTGTGTGTGGGCGTGTAATGTCTAGAACTGGGTCGCTATATTGAAGCATGATCATTGGTCTTCATACGTGCAATCATACCATTTAACCCTTTAATGCCTAAATTTTGTCAAGGATGTTAAAATATTTTCTGATTGAATGCCAAATTGCAGGTAAAGAGAAGATTATTTTTGAAAATTCACCACTTCAATGACTGGCTCGGTTA
>JAVVLW010004259.1:0-11000 GCA_034401795.1 Chaetoderma sp. LZ-2023a | reverse complement strand
CTGTTGCATACTTTACAACATCAACTTGATCGAGATTTTTGCTGTCTTAGACAGTAACAGCTTTCTGCTGAATTCAATTTCATAATATTCAACTGAAGACTTACTGCATTAGAAGGAATTTGTGAAACAGGATCTGTTGGTTTGAAACAATTGCTTACATTCACTATCCATGTTATTATGTCTTCAGAACTCTGTTCAGCTCAATAATAAGGTTGCTAAGATTGTAATCCACCGTTCGGCAAGAATCCTTTTCAACCAAATGCAGAAACATTTCTGAATTCTGCGTGTCAAAGTGAAAGGGTTAATATTAATACACAAGCATTGCCTCTGCCTCACAGCTAAGTTTTTGCAGTCAACATATTTTAAAGGTTACATCCCTGAACCTGCTAAATATTTTGAAAATATTTTGACTGAAATGTCTTGGTGGTTAAACCACCAACACATTTCAGCCAAATTGTTTTCAAAATATTCAGCCATGTCAATAGTCTTTTGTTATTGAAATTATTGTCTGTTGGTTTGGTCAAACTGGCCTAAACTAGCCTCTGCAGTGATCTGGAAGAATGTCCATTTGAAGGCCAAGGGAAGACTATTTGTGAAAAATTGCCCAATGTAATGACTGGCTCGATAACAGTCCTCCCTCGGTCTGCAAATGGACATTCCATAAGATAGTCTTCTCTCTCACCAATGATATTTTGAAAACAATTTAATTGGATGCCCTTGTTGCCTTAGGCAGAAACGGTTTCCAGTCAAATTAATTGAAAAATATTCAACAGAAACTTATTTCGTAAATAATATTTTTTCAGAGATTTGTCTGTGAAAGGGTTAATATTCTTGACCAAATCTGACCGGAAAGGGGTTATTGGTCAATTTAAAATGGTCAGGAAATCTTAAATTCTTTGCTATAATGAATGTCAATTTGCAGAGAATACAATTTTGGAAAATTTATCCCTGGAATGACTGGCTTAGTTATCAATTCCAGTGATAAATTTTCACAAAGGCTTGGCCTGTAAATAGACACTCCTCTTTACAGAGGTCAGTTTTGGTAGATTTGACAAACAAAGCGTTAAGCAGTAGAGTATATTTTGTCAAATAAAGCCAGTACCCAGTTGTTTACATGAGGTTATGCATCACACTAATATATATCTTAAAAAAAACAATTTGTCAAAGGATGTTATCTCCTACATGTATGTGTGATGTATTTAAGTATCTAGTTCTTGTCATTATACTGTAATGTTCATCTCTAAATTGAATACGTGTACTTAAATGGTGGGTGGGGGTGGATGCCTATCTTCCTTCCACATTTTGAAAAAATCTTGCCATTTTGGGATTTAATGCATATCCCTCCATGAGCTTGTCCCAATGATGGCATTGGATTTACATACACATTACACTCATGCTTGTTTTAAAAAAATATTAACCCCTCTTGGTTGAACGTAACCCTTTAATCGCCAAGCTGTTCAAAAACAGACTCTGCGCAGTGATCATGAGGGCATGCTTGTCCATTTGCATGGCGAGAGAAGAGTATTTTTGACAATTTACATCTGGAATGACTGGCTCTGTAACCGAGCCATTCATTCCAGTGATAAATTTTCAAAGAAATATTTTATAAAAATTTTTATTTTCCTGAGAAATCTTGACTATTAAAATTGTTAATTGATATACACTTCCATCCGAGGGCTTTGCGGCGCTGTTGACATAAGAGGGGTTAATCCACTGATTCAACATCTTATTAGGTATTCACAAGAATTTGAATTTTACCAAATACTAACAATAATCTCCGTGATGACAAGCTAACAATATCTGATTCCTTATGACATTTAAACCTTTAGCGGCCAAAATCTGTTTAGGAAACAATACAATCCTTATTAGGAATATTACAATTATTACTTAATGAATGTACATTTGCAATCCGGGAGATAGTTTCTGAAAACTCACCACAGAAATTACTGGTTTGTTTATCGAGTGTCATTCCAGTGATAAAATTAAAAAAATTATTTTCTGTTGCCTGCCAATGGAGATTTCGCAAGACCACTTCAAAGACTGGTGTGTACTGTCTTGATTAAAATGATTTTGATGTGAATATATTTAACATGTACATACAAAGTATCTGTCATACATTTCAAATTACGCACAATTATCAGACTTGTAGTATTTCTGCTATTTGCTATGTGTGATATAACTAACTAGCACTAGCCGATAGTGGGTAATATTTGTCTGTGGATTCTACGCCACCGAAACAAGTTATCTGTCCATAATTATTCGAAGATACAGCCTTATTAGCATATGAATGCTCCTGCTATTTCCTATGTGCTTGTGTGATATATCTAACTAGCACTAGCCGATAGTGGGTAACATTTGTCTGTGAATTCAGCATCTCATTAAGTAACTACACTAACTTTACATTATTTTGTTTACTTAGATTGTTAGAAAATACGAACCATAATTTATAAGTGATACAGCCTTATTAGCATATGAATGTTCCTGCTATTTCCTATGTGCTTGTGTGATATATCTAACTAGCACTAGCCGATAGTGGGTAACATTTGTCTGTGAATTCAGCATCTCATTAAGTAACTACACTAACCTTACATTATTTTGTTTACTTAGATTGTCATGTGGAAAAATACGAACCATAATTTATAAGTGATACAGTCTTATTAGCATATGAATGTTCCTGCTATTTCCTATGTGCTTGTGTGATATATCTAACTAGCACTAGCCGATAGTGGGTAACATTTGGCTGTGAATTCTACATCACTGACATAAGTTATCTATCTGTAAGTGTTCGAAGATACACCCGTACCAGCATATTAATGTTCCTGCTATTTCGATGTGCTTGTGTGATATAACTAGCACTAGCCGATAGTGGGTAACATTTGTCTGTGAATTCTACATCAATGAAATAACTGTCCATAACTGTTGGAAGATACACACACGCACCAGTATTAGCATATGAATGCTCCTGCTATTTCCTATGTGCTTGTGTGATATAACTAACTACCACTAGCCGATAGTGGGTAACATTTATCTGTGAATTCAAAGTATGACTATATACTTTTCTTTTCGAGCAAATACTAATCTTTATTTTTAGGTTATAAACAGTATGCGCTTGTGTGATGACTCGGCTAACACTATCCGATAGACAATTCCATTTCAGTGTCAATTTAGAATGACTATAAAGACATGAATCTCTTTCCGAAGTTAATAACCTTCTGTCAATAAAGGAGAAAGTGAGAGTAAAAGCTTACTAGATAAGTATTCCTGCTAATTCCTATGTGCTTGTGTGATACAACTTACTAGCACTAGAAAATAGTGGGTGATGCTTGTCAGTGCATGCAACCATTTCATCACTGGACATGTCTCAAAAAGGATAGCAATATAATGTGAAGTTATCATGAGTATTTCAATAGATGATTGTTCCTGCTATTTCCTATGTGCTTGTGTGATATATCTAACTAGCACTAGCCGATAGTGGGTAACATTTGTCTGTGAATTCAACATCTCATTACATATCCATACTAAATTTATTTAATAGCTTGTCATGTGATAAAATACTAACCATAATTTATAAGCATATAGCATATGAATGCTCCTGCTGTTTCCTATGTGTTTGAGTGATATATCTAACTACAACTAGCCGATAGTGGGTAACATTTGTCTCAATTCCACATCACCGAAATAAATTATCTATCCGCAATTGTTCGAAAATACACCGTTTTTCGTATATGAATGTTCCTGCTATTTCCTATGTGCTTGTGCGCAATATCTAACTAGCACTAGCCGATAGTGGGTAACATTTGTCTGTGAACTCTACATCAATAAAATAACTATACATAACTGTTCGAAGATACACACACCAGTATTAGCATATGAATGCACCTGCTATTTCCTATGTACTTGTGTGATATATCTAACTAGCACTAGCCGATAGTGGGTAACATTTGTCTGTGAATTCTACATCAATAAAATAACTATCCATAACTGTTCGAAGATACACACACCAGTATTAGCATATGAATGCACCTGCTATTTCCTATGTGCTTGTGTGATATATCTAACTAGCACTAGCCGATAGTGGGTAACATTTGTCTGTGAATTCTACATCAACAAAATAACTATCCATAACTGTTCGAAGATACACACACCAGTATTAGCACATGAATGCACCTGCTATTTCCTATGTGCTTGTGTGATATATCTAACTAGCACTAGCCGATAGTGGGTAACATTTGTCTGTGAACTCTACATCAATAAAATAACTATCCATAACTGTTCGAAGATACACACACCAGTATTAGCATATGAATGCACCTGCTATTTCCTATGTGCTTGTGTGATATATCTAACTAGCACTAGCCGATAGTGGGTAACATTTGTCTGTGAATTCTACATCAATAAAATAACTCCATAACTGTTCGAAGATACACACACCAGTATTAGCATATGAATGCACCTGCTATTTCCTATGTACTTGTGTGATATATCTAACTAGCACTAGCCGATAGTGGGTAACATTTGTCTGTGAATTCTACATCAACAAAATAATTATCCATAACTGTTCGAAGATACACACACCAGTATTAGCACATGAATGCACCTGCTATTTCCTATGTGCTTGTGTGATATATCTAACTAGCACTAGCCGATAGTGGGTACCATTTGTCTGTGAATTCTACATCAACGAAATAACTATACATAACTGTTCGAAGATACACACACCAGTATTAGCATATGAATGTTCCTGCTATTTCCTATGTGCTTGTGTGATATATCTAACTAGCACTAGCCGATAGTGGGTAACATTTGTCTGTGAATTCAACATCTCATTACATATCCATACTAAATTTATTTACTAGCTTGTCATGTGATAAAATACTAACCATAATTTATAGAAGATACAGCCTTATTAGCATATGAATGCTCCTGCTATTTCCTATGTGCTTGTGTGATATATCTAACTAGCACTAGCCGATAGTGGGTAACATTTGTCTGTGAATTCAGCATCTCATTAAGTAACTACACTAACCGTACATTATTTTGTTTACTTAGATTGTCATGTGGAAAAATACGAACCATAATTTATAAGTGATACAGCCTTATTAGCATATGAATGTTCCTGCTATTTCCTATGTGCTTGTGTGATATATCTAACTAGCACTAGCCGATAGTGGGTAACATTTGGCTGTGAATTCTACATCACTGACATAAGTTATCTATCTGTAAGTGTTCGAAGATACACCCGTACCAGCATATGTATGCTCCTGCTTTTCCTATGTGCTTGTGTGATATAACTAGCACTAGCCGATAGTGGGTAACATTTGTCTGTGAATTCTCCATCAATGAAATAACTATCCATAACCGTTGGAAGATACACACACACACCAGTATTAGCATATGAATGCTCCTGCTATTTCCTGTGCTTGTGTGATATAACTAACTACCACTAGCCGATAGTGGGTAACATTTATCTGTGAATTCAAAGTATCATTATATACTTTTCTTTTCGAGCAAATACTAATCTTTATCTTTAGGTTATAAACAGTATACGCTTGTGTGATGACTCGGCTAACACTATCCGATAGAGAATTCCAATTCAGTGTCAATTTAGAATGACTATATAGACATGAATCTCTTTCCGAAGTTAATAACCTTCTGTCAATAAAGGAGAAAATGAGAGTAAAAGCTTACTAGATAAGTATTCCTGCTAATTCCTATGTGCTTGTGTGATACAACTTACTAGCACTAGAAAATAGTGGGTGATGCTTGTCAGTGCATGCAACCATTTCATCACTGGACATGTCTCAAAAAGGATAGCAATATAATGTGAAGTTATCATGAGCATTTCAATAGATGATTGTTCCTGCTATTTCCTATGTGCTTGTGTGATATATCTAACTAACACTAGCCGATAGTGCGTAACATTTGTCTGTGAATTCAACATCTCATTACATATCCATACTAAATTTATTTAATAGCTTGTCATGTGATAAAATACTAACCATAATGAATGCTCCTGCTGTTTCCTATGTGTTTGTGTGATATATCTAACTACAACTAGCCGATAGTGGGTAACATTTGTCTCTATTCCACATCACCGAAATAAATTATCTATCCGCAATTGTTCGAAAATACACCGTTTTTCGTATATGAATGTTCCTGCTATTTCCTATGTGCTTGTGTGATATATCTAACTAGCACTAGCCGATAGTGGGTAACATTTGTCTGTGAACTCTACATCAATACAATAACTATCCATAACTGTTCGAAGATACACACACACCAGTATTAGCATATGAATGCACGTGCTATTTCCTATGTGCTTGTGTGATATATCTAACTAACACTAGCCGATAGTGGGTAACATTTGTCTGTGAATTCTACATCAATAAAATAACTATCCATAACTGTTCGAAGATACACAGACCAGTATTAGCACATGAATGCACCTGCTATTTCCTATGTGCTTGTATGATATATCTACCTTTCACTAGCCAATAGTGGGTATCATTTGTCTGTGAATTCAGCATTTCCTTAAGTAACTACACTAACTTTACATTATTCTGTTTACTTAGATTGTCATGTGGATAGATACGAACCATAATTTATAAGAGATACAGCCTTATTAGCATATGAATGTTCCTGCTATTTCCTATGTGCTTGTGTGATATATCTAATTAGCACTAGCCGATAGTGGGTGAAATTCGTCTGTGAATTCAACATCTCATTACATATCCATACTAAATTTATTTAATAGCTTGTCATGTGATAAAATACTAACCATAATTTATAAGAGATACAGCCTTATTAGCATATGAATGTTCCTGCTATTTCCTATGTGCTTGTGTGATATATCTAACTACCACTAGCCGATAGTGGGTAACATTTGTCTCAATTCTACATCACCGAAATAAGTTATCTATCCGCAATTGTTAGAAAATACACCGTTTTTCGTATATGAATGTTCCTGCTATTTCCTATGCCCTTGTGTGCTATATCTAACTAGCACTAGCCGATAGTGGGTAACATTTGTCTGTGAACTCATCAACAAAATAACTATCCATAACTGTTCGAAGATACACACACCAGTATTAGCATATGAATGCACCTGCTATTTCCTATGTGCTTGTGTGATATATCTAACTAGCACTAGCCGATAGTGGGTAACATTTGTCTGTGAAATCAGCATCTCATTAAGTAACTACACTAACTTTACATTATTTTGTTTACTTAGATTGTCATGTGGAAAAATATGAATCATAATTTATAAAAGCTACAGGCTTATTAGCATATGAATGCACCTGCTATTTCCTATGTGCTTGTGTGATATATCTAACTAGCACTAGCCGATAGTGGGTAACATTTGTCTGTGAATTCTACATCAACAAAATACCTATCCATAACTTTTCGAAGATACACACAACAGTATTAGCATATGAATGCACCTGCCATTTCCTATATGCTTGTGTGATATATCTAACTAGCACTAGCCGATAGTGGGTACCATTTGTTTGTGAATTCAGCATCTCATTAAGTAACTACACTAACTTTACATTATTCTGTTCAATTTCATAATATTCAACCGAAGACTTACTGCATTAGAAGGAATTTGTGAAACAGGATCTGTTGGTTTGAAACAATTGCTTACATTCACTATCCATGTTATTATGTCTTCAGAATTCTGTTCAGCTCAATAATAAGGTTGCTAAGATTGTAATCCACCGTTCGGCAAGAATCCTTTTCAACCAAATGCAGAAACATTTCTGAATTCTGTGTGTCGAAGTGAAAGGGTTAATATTAATACACAAGCATTGCCTCTGCTTCACAGCTAAGTTTTTGCATTCAACATATTTTAAAGGTTACATCTCTGAACCTGCTAAATATTTTGAAAATATTTTGACTGAAATGTCTTGGTGGTTAAACCACCAACACATTTCAGCCAAATTGTTTTCAAAATATTCAGCCATGTCAATAGTCTTTTGTTATTGAAATTATTGTCTGTTGGCTTGGTCAAACTCGCCTAAACTAGCCTCTGCAGTGATCTGGAAGAATGTCCATTTGAAGGCCACGGGAAGACTATTTGTGAAAAATTGACCGCTGTAATGACTGGCTCGATAACAGTCCTCCCTCGGTCTGCAAATGGACATTCCATCAGATAGTCTTCTCTCTCACCAATGATATTTTGAAAACAATTTAATTGGATGCCCTTGTTGCCTTAGGCAGAAACGGTTTCCAGTCAAATTAATTGAAAAATATTCAACAGAAATTTATTTCGTAAATAATATTTTTTCAGAGATTTGTCTGTGAAAGGGTTAATATTCTTGACCAAATCTGACCGGAAAGGGGTTATTGGTCAATTTAAAATGGTCAGGAAATCTTAAATTCTTTGCTATAATGAATGTCAATTTGCAGAGAATACAATTTTGGAAAATTTATCCCTGGAATGACTGGCTTAGTTATCAATTCCAGTGATAAATTTTCACAAAGGCTTGGCCTGTAAATAGACACTCCTCTTTACAGAGGTCAGTTTTGATAGATTTGACAAACAAAGCGTTAAGCAGTAGAGTATATTTTGTCACATAAAGCCAGTACCCAGTTGTTTACATGAGGTTATGCATCACACTAATATATATCTAAAAAAAACCAATTTGTCAAAGGCTGTTATCTCCTACATGTATGTGTGATGTATTTAAGTATCTAGTTCTTAACATTATACTGTAATGTTCGTCTCTAAATTGAATACGTGTACTTAAATGGTGGGTGGGGGTGGATGGCTATCTTCCTTCCACATTTTGAAAAAATCTTGCCATTTTGGGATTTAATGCATATCCCTCCATGAACTTGTCCCAATGATGGCATTGGATTTACATACACATTACACTCATGCTTGTTTTAAAAAAATATTAACCCCCTCTTGGTTGAACGTAACCCTTTAATCGCCAAGCTGTTCAAAAACAGACTCTGCGCAGAGATCATGAGGGCATGCTTGTCCATTTGCATGGCGAGAGAAGAGTATTTTTGACAATTTACATCTGGAATGACTGGCTCTGTAACCGAGCCATTCATTCCAGTGATAAATTTTCAAAGAAATATTTTATAAAATTTTTTATTTTCCTGAGAAATCTTGACTATTAAAATTGTTAATTGATATACACTTCCATCCGAGGGCTTTGCGGCGCTGTTGACATAAGAGGGGTTAATCCACTGATTCAACATCTTATTAGGTATTCACAAGAATTTGAATTTTACCAAATACTAACAATAATCTCCGTGATGACAAGCTAACAATATCTGATTCCTTATGACATTTAAACCTTTAGCGGCCAAAATCTGTTTAGGAAACAATACAATCCTTATTAGGAATATTACAATTATTACTTAATGAATGTACATTTGCAATCCGGGAGATAGTTTCTGAAAACTCACCACAGAAATTACTGGTTTGTTTATCGAGTGTCATTCCAGTGATAAAATTAAAAAAATTATTTTCTGTTGCCTGCCAATGGAGATTTCGCAAGACCACTTCAAAGACTGGTGTGTACTGTCTTGATTAAAATGATTTTGATGTGAATATATTTAACATGTACATACAAAGTATCTGTCATACATTTCAAATTACGCACAATTATCAGACTTGTAGTATTTCTGCTATTTGCTATGTGTGATATAACTAACTAGCACTAGCCGATAGTGGGTAATATTTGTCTGTGGATTCTACGCCACCGAAACAAGTTATCTGTCCATAATTATTCGAAGATACAGCCTTATTAGCATATGAATGCTCCTGCTATTTCCTATGTGCTTGTGTGATATATCTAACTAGCACTAGCCGATAGTGGGTAACATTTGTCTGTGAATTCAGCATCTCATTAAGTAACTACACTAACTTTACATTATTTTGTTTACTTAGATTGTTAGAAAATACGAACCATAATTTATAAGTGATACAGCCTTATTAGCATATGAATGTTCCTGCTATTTCCTATGTGCTTGTGTGATATATCTAACTAGCACTAGCCGATAGTGGGTAACATTTGTCTGTGAATTCAGCATCTCATTAAGTAACTACACTAACCTTACATTATTTTGTTTACTTAGATTGTCATGTGGAAAAATACGAACCATAATTTATAAGTGATACAGTCTTATTAGCATATGAATGTTCCTGCTATTTCCTATGTGCTTGTGTGATATATCTAACTAGCACTAGCCGATAGTGGGTAACATTTGGCTGTGAATTCTACATCACTGACATAAGTTATCTATCTGTAAGTGTTCGAAGATACACCCGTACCAGCATATTAATGTTCCTGCTATTTCGATGTGCTTGTGTGATATAACTAGCACTAGCCGATAGTGGGTAACATTTGTCTGTGAATTCTACATCAATGAAATAACTGTCCATAACTGTTGGAAGATACACACACGCACCAGTATTAGCATATGAATGCTCCTGCTATTTCCTATGTGCTTGTGTGATATAACTAACTACCACTAGCCGATAGTGGGTAACATTTATCTGTGAATTCAAAGTATGACTATATACTTTTCTTTTCGAGCAAATACTAATCTTTATTTTTAGGTTATAAACAGTATGCGCTTGTGTGATGACTCGGCTAACACTATCCGATAGACAATTCCATTTCAGTGTCAATTTAGAATGACTATAAAGACATGAATCTCTTTCCGAAGTTAATAACCTTCTGTCAATAAAGGAGAAAGTGAGAGTAAAAGCTTACTAGATAAGTATTCCTGCTAATTCCTATGTGCTTGTGTGATACAACTTACTAGCACTAGAAAATAGTGGGTGATGCTTGTCAGTGCATGCAACCATTTCATCACTGGACATGTCTCAAAAAGGATAGCAATATAATGTGAAGTTATCATGAGTATTTCAATAGATGATTGTTCCTGCTATTTCCTATGTGCTTGTGTGATATATCTAACTAGCACTAGCCGATAGTGGGTAACATTTGTCTGTGAATTCAACATCTCATTACATA
>JAVVLW010004255.1:0-24804 GCA_034401795.1 Chaetoderma sp. LZ-2023a | reverse complement strand
ACATAATGCTTCAACTAATCGATTCTAGCCGCTGGACTATGTTCTGCGTGTAACAATCTATTGTCACCTGCTTGATCATTTATTATCAAATTTGGCACGAGGGTTAAAAATCTGCAGGTCTGATATTAGTCAAGTTTCTACCTTTATTGGTCACTCAAATCAGTTCCAGATGTTAGTTAGGTGTTTGAATCCCTAGGATGGTATGCCTTTAGTGCCTCTTTGTTGTACACTTTGTATTGCTTCTATGTGCATCCTTTTGCACGGGGACCATACCGCCTTAGCATACATCACGAGTGCCTTGTTAAAATGAATTTTCTTTCATCTAGCTAGGTGCACAAATGCCCTTCTTAGCACTCCCATAATGATATTCCTGTTGTTCACTTCGAGGGTGACATGCTGATTGACTGATAATTTCGGATCAATGGTGACCCCAATGCCCGTCTCCTCCAAAGTATGTACCTGACTATTACCCCATCTTCCCTTCGCATATAGTAGTCTACCACCTCCCTGTGTGTTGTGGAAATTGTCATGACGTTGCATCAACCCGAAGGGAACCTCAAGATCCAGAGGTCTTATCAGTCCGACAGATTGCATAAATCTTCCTGAAGGACTTTGGCGTCATCTTGATTAGAAATGTCCCAGAATAACATAGAAATTTCGGTAATATTTTGAATGCAGGCTTAACCCTCTATTCTCAGCTCCTCTTCCTCAGCTTCTGTAATTGTGCTGTCACTTCCTGTGAATTGTTATTCACAGTCGCGGCACCATGAAATATTTGATAGGGGTGGGGTGCAAGATAGGGGCAGGTTTGTTCCATGGGAATTAAGGTTGGTGGATGGTCTGAGAGGTATGGCCCGATCCAGCCCCAAATGTTGGGTTGTTCTGGCGGTTACCCCACCAGGAAAATTGTGAAATTATATACTCTGAGAAGCCATCTTCTGCAATCTTAGTGATAAACAAATATCCTTAGTTTACTTCATATATCCTACCATTTCCTATACAGTCAAGTCTGCTTTAACGACAACTTGAATTAAATGAGCACATGTTTTAAGAGATCAATTTATTCAGTTGCCAAATGCGAGAAAGTAATACATTTTAACCTTATTAAGAGACATCCTGTCCTAAAAAGCCACTTCTTTCAGCTCCCACCGATGGTTGTCTTTTAACACAGGGTTGATTGTAATTTACACCTCACAGTTGAGAAAATCTAAATTTGAGAGCAATGTTTGGTGAATTGTCGATGGTGGAGTGGAAGGTGTATCCGATATTATTGTTGAATACACTAGCGGCCAGTCTAAAACATGCATTTTCGTCTGGCTGTCAACGATTATATCATAACCAATTTCCCGTGTATTTATATAAATATTCAGTAACCACAACGTTTTAACTTTATCAAAATGAAAGCCGATAATTCAATCATATAACTGAAATTCAAGCTCTTTACTGCATATGGTAATTAGAATTAACTCTTTAACATTTACAGACCGGAACTCAGAAGCGGCGCATTCTTAATGCTGTATAGAAATATTGTGTTGCATATTTTAAAACCAATATGACTGGAAGCTGTGTTACTGCATATGGCACCAACAGGTTCCTGGCAAATTTGTTTCAAAATATTCAACATTTTACCTGTCTTGGACTTGAAACTGGAATTTTAATGATAGAAGGGTTAAACAAAATCACCAGCTTTCTGTCTCTGCATTTGTTGATGGATTATATAGTAGAAAAAGATGACCGTTTAGACTAATATATGGGGCATATTTTGAAACCTTCCCACCATTTTATCTACAACATCCTCAAAATCAATGTCTAATGCTCTCTGCCTATGTACACTTATTACGGCTAAGTTATTTAGGTGACAGTCGTCCATTTTTGTGAGCAGTGAACTTTCGATGATTTTGAGTTTACTGAATGTTCGTTCAAACCAAGCAGTGCTTGCTGGAAGAGTTATAGCAATTTGAAGGCCTTTATACAACTCCGTAAATGCCATGTTCAGTGGTTAAAAAAATTCTGCAAATTCAATCATTGAAACAAGTGTTGTGTTGCCTCTCTCTATTATTCTTTTAGATTGTTGGATTTCTATGTTCAGATCATCAAGATTCGATTCATAGTGTTAAGCTACGGGGTTGATTATCCCTACTTCTAAGAACTGCTTTGAAGATGGATCAAAAGCTAATAGGGATTGGAATAAACTCAACTGGTCAACAGAAAATCGTCTTTTCAACTCATTCAGAAATTTATGAACAGTTGGGAATAAAATATGTGTTTTAAAAAGACTTGAAATTTGTGAACAGTGCCACGCTTTCCAGGGCAAGTCAAGATAATAAAGTCTGTTATGAGACTGGATATTTTCCTCTATCATTTTTGTCCAGCACTCTGTTCAGGCTCAGACTCTGCATATGCCAAATTGTTACGCTTTGCCACGTCAACTGAAGCTGTGTAGTAGTCGGCTGCCTTTTCACCATTTCAGTATGTCTCTAGTTCTTCAATTAAAGTCTCAATCAAGTCTACAGTCTGTAGCCGAGTATTGCAGCCTATCTGAAACTACATTTGTTTCCTGCAAAATATCGAATAGTAGCAACATGCAGTAGATACAATTATGATCTAACTAGGGTAAAATGCGTTGAACATACAGAACTCTGTCACAATTATGATCCGTGAGATCCACATTCTTTATGAATGAAAGAATGCAGACAAATCGTTTTTTGATTGTGTCAATTGCTCTGATCTGGCTAGCCCTACGTGTGTAAGAAAACTTTTTAAATTCCACAAGCTTCACAGCGACACACTTTCCTTTCTGGTACTGGACCTACCTTGCATGTACATTTGATTCGTTCATAAAGTTATAGCTTATTTGCAAAGTGGAAAAGAAATCAGCTACTGGTATGACTGACTTCACCGCGTCAATGATAACTAAGTTAAGTTTCTGAGCTAAACAGTGTATGTGGAGGGATTGCGTCACAACCTCGTGTATTCTCTGATGTAAGCCACTGCACTTTCCACTCATTACAGAAGCCCCATCATAGCCTTGAGCTATCGAATTGTTTATGTCAATTCCATTGGATTTGAGGTCTTCTTGAATATATCTAGAGACTCGCTGTTGTTGTATCATTAGCATCTTTGAAACCAATAAACTCTTCGTGAATGTCACCTTCCAAAAAATATCTAACAACAATGGACAACTGCTTTGTTTTTGACAAGTTTTTTGCTTCGTCTTCCAAAATGGAGAAAAACTTCGCGATGAAGTAACTGGCCCATCCACCATGGATCTCTGTAGAATTCAGTGCAGCACCATTAACAATTAAGTTGGTAGTAGCGACAAGGTGGTCTTCCTTAAGTTGTTGTTTAATGAGTGAGAAGACTAGTTTCTTGTTGTTTTCGTTGGCAAGTTTCATAATTTGCTTTTCTCAGTTCCGCTTCCCGCTGTCGCTGTGCAGCTCCTAATCGCCTTTTGGCCCAGGTCATTGCTTGGAAGATGCTGTTGAATTTAAGAGTAGGTCTTTCGTCTCTTTTCCATTTCCAATTGGCTACTTTGCTGGATCTACATAGGTCTTTGATGACAGGCGTCCATTATATATCCGTTTTTCTTTTACACGTTTTGTACACAGACCATTTGCTTGCTGTTGCTGTTGCTGTTACAATAGCTATGAATTGCTAGGTCAAGGGCAGTAATAGATTGTATTTCATCGAGATTCAGGTTATCGAGCCGCTCAATAAGAAATTACTGACACAGGATGACATCCACGTGATCCCATTCGATCTTATGTTTAAAGCTACTGGTTCAGGCAAATACACCATCTCAGATTGGTCTCTAAGCTATATAACTCGTTTCACTATCTAAGTTCAAGAGCATCTGAGCATTTAACAAAAAATGAAACGATGTGCTATCACCGTTCCAGCGATCGTCAAATACCGCATTTCAGCTTTGTCAATCGATGATTTAGCCATTTTGCTCGCCTTCGCGAAAAACGGAAACGGAAGAGGGAAATCCAACGCACGTCACGTGACGTTAATACCGGCACTTGTATTTCCTCATTGCGTGCCCGCTCTAGTGGGCACGTTTCTATTTATTGCTGTCTAGAATTGCCTATAGGCGCGGCCATTTCGCGCAGGGGATTGTGGGGCTGGGTCTCGCGAGATCGCCATCGATACGAGATCTAATAATTATCGGCGCGAAGACACGGCTCTATTTTTAGATTCATGGATATCTCATAATTATTATCTTCATACACGTGATTCATGGCGAGTTCTCTTATTTCTTCTGGTCCGACTGTAATAGAGTTTGCGCGGTGATGACCACTTAATTATTTTAATAAACAGCCAACGGAACTCCAAATAACTACTCTAAATAAGTGATCTTCTTTTGTGGAGGACTGCGTACAAAACATTTTTATCATTCCTTCTGCAGGTGAAAGTACTCAAGCACACGGCCACGCGCGGCATCTCTTATACGTAATTATTTAGCACTCTATCAAACTGACCACAAATGGCTTCTTGCGGTGATCGTGAAAATGTCCATTTGCATTAGCTACTCGCCAGAGAACTTGTTTTGAAAGTTTGCCCCTGGAATGACTGGTTGGATAACCGATCCTATAATTCCAGTAGTAAATTGCAAAAGAAAAACCACAGTGGTCTCTTGGACGGCAATTAGACATACTGTAGGACATTTTCTATGATAATGGAGTTTTCTGTATATGACGTCATAATTATTTAGATCAGATGTAACTGGACGTCACAATCAAAATGTGTAATGAATGACGTATCTAGCTCCATCAGGAACATTGAATAGCCAGTCAAGTATGCGAATTGCACGTCTTTACTATTTAATCAACATGCTGTTGAATATTTTGAAAGTAATTTGACTAGACGCTGTTCGAATTGTATGTCTTTGCTATTTATTCAACAGTCATTTTCTATGATAATGGCTGGGTTCGATCTATAACTGAAGGATATGAGGTCATAATCAATTACTTCATATACAGGCTGACGTCACAATCCAAAATGTGTAAATGAATGGCGTATCGAGCTCAGTCATGAACATTGAATAGTCCGGCAAGTGTACTTGCTGTCTTTACTGTTTAATCAACATCGTGTTGAATATTTTGAAACTAATTTGACCTGGCGCTGTTGCGGCCAGAGGCAGCAAACCTTTAAAAGCACCCAGTCAAATTAGTTTCAAAATAGTTATCAGCTTACCTGTATAGTTACCTTGAAATTGGAAGTCTGGCAATTCATTATTCAGCGTATAAATATATATATATATATATACGCTGAATAATGAATTGCCAGACTTCCAATTTCAAGGTAACTATACAGGTAAGCTGATAACTATTTTGAAACTAATTTGACTGGGTGCTTTTAAAGGTTTGCTGCCTCTGGCCGCAACAGCGCCAGGTCAAATTAGTTTCAAAATATTCAACACGATGTTGATTAAACAGTAAAGACAGCAAGTACACTTGCCGGACTATTCAATGTTCATGACTGAGCTCGATATATTTATACGCTGAATAATGAATTGCCAGACTTCCAATTTCAAGGTAACTATACATACGTATATATTTATATATACACACTTATGGTACTTTGTGAGACATTGTGTGTTTTGGTACTTTGTGGGATCTTTGCTTTCTCATAGGAATTTTGGCTTAAAATTCAGATTTAAGGTAGTTCTGATATCCGTAATAATAAATATAAAAAGAAGTATTGATTATACTTACGTTTGTATAAAACCTTGTGGGTCACCGATTTTATGACTTTGTGGGATACTGACGCAAATGACCCACAAGGCACCCAAAGTAATATACAGTATATGACTTTGTGGGACACTACATAAAATGACCCATAAAGCACCGGGATGATCTGTTAATATAATACATGTAATATATGTTAGCAGCAGCAGTAGCTGCCACTGCTCCTGCTGCTGTCACGGTTGATGATGACTGCCACCGTTGGCGCTGCCGACGCCGACCTTGCCAACAAGACACCCCACTGACATTGCCAAGCCTGATGCAGCCATTGATAACAATCTCAATTAAGCTAGCAAATAAAAAAAGTAATTGAAAGGTAAAAAAAAAAAAAATTGATCTAATGCCTATAATGACGAATGTCATAAGTTAACTCGGGGTGTTGGAATTTGCAGACAGCTCAGAAAACGCGTGAATTATGTTATTGCGGTAACATAATGAATACAATAGCAGAGAAAGACAAATCAACATCATTACATTTCACTTTTCGCATTCAAATATTGTATACCTTACCCATGGCAGAGTCCATTCAGTTGTTACAAAATTATACCTTAAGATAGAATCATAGAAAAGATAGCTATAAAACGTAATTAATATTCAAAAGGATACTGACAGCAATAAACTTATCTGAAACCATTCCAAGTAAAAGATGTGTTTAAGAAAGAAAAATTATAAAATGCATAAAAGAAAGTGTGAATATATTTCTGTGAAATGCTTTATGAAGAATAATCATGGTAAAGAAAATAGATAGTCATATTATGTATTACTAGTCAATACGTTGTCATAACATATATGTGAACAAACCATAAACAATCGTGGACACTATCGAGGCTATAACATCGAGCGACCAATTAACCAACTTATACTAGTTGCAAGTTGCAACTAAAATGTAAATGAAATAAGCCATACTAAAAATAAAAATAGGTTAATCGCCTAGTATACTAGAATATCATCATCATCATCAGTATCATCATCATCGTCATCGGCAGAAGCAGCAGAAGCAGTAAGTGATAGGAAGCTCAATTAAGATAGCAAATGAGAAATAATTTGAAAGATAAAAATAAATACATTACCTAATATCTATTGTGAAGAATGTTTTACAAGTTAACTCAGGATGTTGACACTTGTTGAAAGCACAGAAAACATAATGAGCTATATCATTGCTGTATCATAATGAATACAATATCAGACAAAGACATATCAACATCATTACATTTCAGTTTTAACATTCAGATCTTTTGTACCTCAGACGCTGTCAGAGTCCACCCAGCTGTCATTAAATGCATGCCTTGAGATAGGAAAGATAACTATGGATCGAAATTAATATTCAGAAGAATACTGGCAGCAACAAACACAAGCAGGACCCATTCCGTTATTAAAATATGTATATAAATAATGCATAAAGGAAACAGCAATATGAATATGTCATTGTAATGCTTTATGAAGAATGATCATGGAAAAGAAAACAGCCATATTATATACATGTAGTTGGTAGCGTTAAAACAGGTGGGGCTTCTGTAGTGCGGATTACATGCATTGACATATATAACAACACGCGCAATCAAATAAAGAGGTAAATATGATTAGAAACATAATATGAAAAAAATTTAAATGATTTCAAAATCATAAAAAATAATATTTAATGTTTAAAAGCAATTTATTTTTATAATAACACTAGTTCTCTATTGATTGAATACTATCTGTTGTTATGAGTTGAAAACCTTGTATGCTAGATCAAAATCTACTCGGTATCCTTGATCTGTAATCGTTTGATGGGCTTATATCTTCCAGCCATGTATGAAGCACTACTCCTAGCTAAATAAATAGAAGAACTTGCTGATTTTTAAAGTCAAGCTACTGAATAATAAATAATGTTCTATTCTCTAGGCATTGATACTGTTTGTTGTCGGAAACAGTTGGATAGTAGGCTAGTCCAGTAGGCAGGCTAGTAGGGTGTGCCGGTTACTAGGATAGTAGGCTAGGCCAGTAGGCGGGCTAGTAGGCTAGGCAAGTCGGCATGCTACTAGGTTAGGTCAGTAGGCAGGCTAGTAGAATAAACTAGCAGTCTGGACTAGAAGTCTAGGCTAGTAGATTAGGGTAGAAGTTTAGGCTAGTGCACTAGGCTAGAAGACTATGCTAGTAGCCTAGATAGATTATGTTAGTGGGCTAGTAGACTTGGCAAGACATCTAGACAGGAAATATAGGCTAGTTGGCTAGTATACGAGGGTAGAAGTGCGTGGTAGAAGGCTAGGCTATGAGGCTAGTAGACTAGGTAGACGTTGCTAGAAATCTAGGCTAGAAGTCTCGGGTAGTAGACTATGCTGGAAGTCTAGTCCAGCAATCTAGGCTAAAAGTCTAGATTACTAGGCTTGGAGACTAGGCTAGGAAAATAGGCTAAACGTCTAGGCTATTAGGCTAGTAGACTATCTTAGAAGTCTAGGCTAGAAGTTTCAGCTAGGAAGCTAGTAGACTTGGTAACAATTCTAGTCTAGAAGTCTAGGCTAGTAGGCTGATAGACCAGGCAGTAAGCATAGGCTAATGGGCTTGTAAAAGAGGCTAGAAAACCAGGCTAGAAGTCTTGGCAAGTACATTAGGTTGGACGACTATGCTCGAAGTCTAGACTAAAAGTCTAGGCCATTAGGCCAGTAGACTATTCTAGAAATCTAAACTCGGCTATGATAGACAGCAGCAGACATCTCCCAGCAATTTATAGCAAGGTCAATTAAGATAGCAAATACGAAGGAATCTGAAAGATTAAAAAAATAGGTACATTACTTAATATCTATGATGAAGAATGTCATAAGCTAATTCAGAATGTTTACACTAACTAAGTCTTGTTGACAAGACAGAACATATAAATGAGTTTGAACCTTAACACCTGCTAGAGTCCATCCAGTTGTTCTGAAAGTTATACCTTGAGATAGGGAAGATAGCTATAAAAGGAAACTAATATTCAAAAGGATACTGGCAGCAATAAACCTATCTGAAACCATTCCAAGTACTTGAAAAAGATGTGTTTATGAAAGAAATGTTATATAATGCATACAAGAAACAATGTGAATATATTTCAGTCTAATGCTTTATGAAAAATAATCATGGAAAAGAAAATAGATTGTTATATTATGTATTACTATTCAATACGTTGTCATATATTATATGTAATAAAAACATAAGCAAGTGTGACACACTATGGTTTTGATTGTTCAATCAACTGAGTTATAGTCTAGAACCATAAGTTAGTAGGCTAGAAGACTTGGCTAGAAATGTAACATAGAAGTCTAGTTAGGTAGGCTACTAGACAATGCTAGAAGTGTAAGATGGTAGGCGGGAAGACTAGGCTAGAAGTCTATCCCAGCAATCGGCTAGTAGGATAGTAGAGTAGGATAGTCGACTAGGCTAGAAGTCTAGACCACAGGTTTTAGCCTAGTCAGCTAGCAGACTACACAAGAAGTCTAGGCACGTAGATTGGGCTAGAAGTGTAGACTAGTAATCTAGGAGACTAGCAGTGGCAGGACCCCAGCTGGTGGGATTAATATGATAGTAGACTAGGCTAAAATCTAGAAACATAAGTTAGTAGGCTTGGCTAGAAATCCAGCATAGAACTCTAGTTAGGCAGGCTACCAGACAATGCTAGAAGTGTAAGATGGTAGGCTGGCAGAGTAGGCCAGAAGTCTATCCTAGAAATCGGCTAGTAGGATAGCAGAGTAGGATAGTAGACTAGGCTAGAAGTATAAACTATAGGTGTTAGCCTAGTGAGCTAGTAGACTATGCTATACGTCTAGTGGGTGGGGTGGTGGGGGGGGGGGGGGGAGTCAAATACACATGCTCACATACACCCTGTGTAGTGTAGGCTAGACATGCGGGTTGGTAGGCTAATAGACTAGGTTAGAAAAGAAGCTACTAAACTAGGCTAGATGTTTAGACAAGTAGGCTAGTAGACTAAGCAAGAATTCCAGGTTAGTAGTATAGGCTAGTAGAATAGGCTAGAAGTCTAGGCTAGTATGGCTAGATGACTAGACTATGATTAAGCTAATATACTATGAAGTCTAGGGTGTAAACTAGGATAGAAGTCTAAATCAGTAGACAAGGCTAGGACAAAGGCAATAGATGGTGGACACTCAGTCAATGGCATACACCTCAACCTCAAGAAAGCTTTCGACACAGTTCTATATAGGAGGCGCATGGGCAAGACGCAGTCCTATTATATATGCAATCCGATTCATGGATGTGTCAGAGCATGTCTTGCCAAGCAAAAGCAGTAGGTGCCCATTGGTGGAAAAGAATCAAGTTGGATGGTAGTAGCGAGTGGGATTCCTCAGGGAAGTGTATTGGGACCTCTGCTTTTTGTGATCTATATAAATGACTTGTCAAGCCGTGTAAGTTTAGACATTTATCTTTTTTCAGATGACACACACTTTTTTTATAACAATCCTTGAAGAGGAAGACCATGCATCCTTACAGGCAGATTTGAATGAACTAGTCAAATGGTCAAATACACGGCTACTTCGCTTTCATCCTGACAAGTACGCCAATATGAGTATTGTGCGGATAAGATTATAATTATTATATTATTGCTGATGATAAAACCCATGGAATTAAGAGGTCTCAGCAGAAGAAGGGCATAGGGGTGAAAACAGATGGGCTAAAGGTCAATAACGCAACTAGTATGTTCGCAATTATGTGATTATGTGAACGTAAACCAGATTACATTTAGCCCACTGCATAAAGCAATGGTAAGCTTAGCCACCTTGATTATGGAGTCCATAAGCCAACAAACAGCTGGCAGATACTAAATTCTATACTAAACTAGAAACCAATCCAACCATAACGTTTACTGAACTTGTCCGCAGAAGACTGAACCAACTGGTCAGGGATGAGGAGATTGACTCCTCCACCGCCTACAGACTGATCCCAGACAAACCCCCCCCCCCCCCCCCCGCCAGTTTCTATTTACTACAAAAAATTCACAAGGCCAAAAAAGATGGCCTAACCCCAGATAGACCAATTATCAGCGGCATCGGCTGCCCTACGGAACTCATCAGTAGTTTCGTGGATGAACACATTAAGGTTCACGTTGGACACCACAGACTTCATCAACAAAGTAGAGTCCTTTGGCCAACTTAAGGCTAATTCGCTACTAGTCACCATGGATGTCACATCCTTATACACAAACATCCTAAACAGAGAAGGCATCAGAGTGGTAGCCATGTTTGCTAAAATATGGTATGCCAGGCACACTCTCAATTAGGAGCCTCTGTAACCTCCTGAAACTCGTTTTGGAATGCAACAGTTTTGAAATCAACGGAGAACATTGTCTCCAAGTGGGCGGTACCGCAATGGGAAGCAAAGCAGCATGCACATCTGCATGCATCTTCATGAGCATTCTAGAGGATAAGCTGCTACAGAATGCACCATACTCCCCAGCACTGTACGTCAGATACATAGACGACATCTTTATGATCTGGGAGCACAGGCACGAAGCTCAACAAGAGTTTGTCACTCACATGAATGCACCCCAACACAGCATTAAACTCACCATGGAATAAGCATCATATGCCAAGTCTCCTTTTTGGACACCATGATCCAAAACTCGCAAACGAATTCCATCATATTCGACCTCTATATACCAAGCCCACGGTCACACATGGGTAGCTACACTACGAGTCTGCCCACCCGGCCTCTTGTAAAGAGCCAGCCCATATGGCCAATTCCTTAGGCTTAGAAGGATCTGCTCCACCCTTCAAGATTTTGATAGAAACAGCCTGACCATACACTCACACTACATAGTCCGGGGCTATCCTGCCAAGATACTACAAAAGGCCAGATAGACAGCCCGGTCCAAGGACCGCCAGTCACTCCTCAAACCCACCCCAATGGACCCATCCACCAAAAAGCCCTACAGACAAATCTTTGTCTGTGAATTCAACCACACAGATATGATGCTGAAGGACACAATCACCAAATTCTGGCCCATCCTACAGGGAAAAGAACATTGCAGGCTAGGTTTCCCAGAAAAAACCCTATCGCTTTCAAAAACAAAACAATAAAAGATATGATCGTCAGGGACAAACTCCCTCCCCTGGACCCACCGGCCCAAGAATACCACAACCCGTTAATCCCCTGGCCAACCTAGAACTGTAATATCTGCAATAATATGGACAAATCCAGATTCTTTAAAACCAACACACTGGCCTCTCCTACAGAGCCTAAATTATAGGCAACTGTCAATCACGCAATATAGTCTATCCCCTAAACTGCAGAGACTGTGGCAAACAATGAGTAGGAGAAACCCTCTGGCCCTTTAAAATCAGGATCCAAGAACACAAGCGCTCTAGGTTAGCATTCTAAACTAGTAGACTATGATATATCATAGGCTAGTATGCTAAGTCTCGGTTAGAAATCTATGTTAGTGGGCTAGTAGATTTGGCTCGAATTCCAGACTAACTAGAGCTCTAGGCTCGTAGGCTGGTATAAGTCTAGGTCAGTAGACTAATAGACAAGGTTAGATGTCTAGCCTAGTAGACTCGGTCATAAGACTAGCATAGTACACTAGGCTCTAGGAGTCTAGTTTAGTAGGTTAGTAGAATTGATCTAGGCTAGATGCTTAGGCTAGTAGACTATGGGAGAAGTCCAGATTTCGTGCCTACAGGATTAGGATAATAGGCTAGTAGACTAGGCTAGAAGTATATGCTAGAACTCAAGGTTTGTGGGCTAGTAGACTCCGTTAGAATTCTAGACTAGTAGACTGGTAGAAGTCAAGTGTAATAGGCTAGACGTCTAGGCCAGGAGAGTATGGTAGAAGTATGGCCGAGGAGTAAAGGATAACAGACTGGCTAGAGGTCTACACTAGTAGATGAAGCCAGAAGTCAAGGCTAGTAGTATAGGTTTAAAGTCTAGGCTAGAAGGCTAGTAACCCAGGCTAGTAGACTACCTGGGTAGAAGTCTATGTTGTAGACTAGAAGTCTAGGTTAGAAGCATAGGAAAGCAGACTAGGCTAGATGTCTAGGCTAGAAGTCTAGGCTAGTGGGCTAGTAGACTAGGTTAGAAGTCTAAACTAGAGGTCGAGGGTGTATATCTAGTCCAGTAGGCAAAGACTATCTTATAAGGCTAGGGTAGTAGTCTAAGTATGTAGGATAGTAGAATAGGCTAAGCCTAGGCTAGTAGATTGCTTGGATAAGACACTGCTGTAGACTAGTCTAAATGTCTAGGCTAGAAGTCTAAACTAGTCTAGAAGTCCAGACTACAATGTTAGTAGGCTAGGCTTAAGGTCTTAAGTAGAAGCATATGCTAGTCGGTTTGGTTAGAGGTCTCAGCTAGAAGTCTAGGTTAGTAGGCTAGAAGTAGACTCGGCTAGAATTATAGGCTACCTAGAATTATAGGCTAGTAGACTGGTAGAAGTCTGGAGGTGTAGGCTCGAAGTCTTCTAGACTAGTGGGCTAGTAGACGATGCTAGAAATTTATGCTAGCAGGCTATCAAGTAGACTATGCTAGAGGTCTAGGCGAGTAAAATAGGCAAAAGGCAATGCCAGTAGACTAGGCTAGAAGGATAGTCTAGTAGGTTAGCATAATAAGATAGAAGTCTAGGCTAGTAGGCTAATAGACTAATCAAGAAGTCGATGTTATATTTATAGGCTAGAATTCTAGGTTAGCATGGCTAGTAAATTTTGCAATAAGTCTAGGCTGTAGACTAGGCTATAAGTATGTGATAGTAGACTCGGCTATACGACTGGGGTAGAAGCATAGGCTACTAGACTAGGCTAGAAGTATAAGCTAGTAGACAATATGTGTAGAAGGCAAGGTTGTAGCCTATACTAAAAGTGCACGCTAGAAGTCTAAACTAATATACTAGGCTAGCACTCTAAACCACTAGACTAGTAAACTAAACTAAATGCTAAGTTAAAAGCATAGGCTAGCAGACTAGGTTACTATGCTAGAAATCTAGGCTACAAGGCGAGGCTAGTTGGGTGTTAGATCTAGTCCAGAATTCTAGGCTAACTAGCACTTTAAATTAGACGGCGAATGTAGTGGGAGAAGACTGTGGAGCAGGTTAGAAATCTAGGCTAGTAGGCTCGTAGACTAAGTTAGAATTCAAAGCTAGTAGACTAGGATCTCAGACTAGGCTATAGGTCTAGGCTAGGAGACTATGTGGACATCTAGGCTAGTAAACAACGCTAATAGACTAGGCTAGTGATCTAGCATATTAATCTAGGTGTTTAAGCTAGCACTCTGAGTATGGTAGAAGACTAGACACGAAGTCTAGGTTAGTAGGCTAGTATACTATGCTAGAACTCTAAGGTTACCGTCCAGAGCAGTGGGCTAGTAGATTCAGCTAGATATCTACGCTAGGAGCCTACCTGTGTAGAGGTCTATGTTCTAAACGAGTCCTTAAGTCTAGGCTAGTATTCTAAACTAGTAGACTAGGCTAGAAGTCTACGCTAGTAGAGTAAGGTAAACATCAAGGACAAAAGGATATGCTAGTAGGCTATGTGATTAGACTATGATCTACGCTAGTAGTAAAATTTATTAGACTAGTAGACTTGGCTAGAGTTTCAAATGTCTAGGCTAGTAGACTATGGTAGACGTCTATGCTATAGTCATAGGGTTGTAGGCTAGTAAAGTAGACTACGTTATAATTCTAGGCTATAACCCTAGATTAGTGGGCTAGTAAATTCAGTTAGTATTCTGGACGAACTAGAACTCTAGGCTTCTTGGCTAGAAGACTGGCAAAGCTTTTAATAGAGATGGCTAGTAGAATGATAGGCTAGTTGGCTAGTAGATTAGACCAGAAATTTTGGCTAGTAGGCCAGTAGCCTAGGTTATAAATCTGAGCAAGCAAAGTAGGCAAGAGGACTAGTCTAGTCTAATAGGCTAGTAGAATATGCTAGAAGCCTAGGCTGATAGGTTATAAATATAGGTTAGTGGACTAGGCTAGAAGTCTATGCTAGCATGGGTAGTAGATTATGCTATAAGTCTAGTATGTAGATTAAGCTAGAAGTCTATGCTAGTTGGCTAGTAGACTGGGCTGTAAGACAAAGCTAGAAGTATAGGCTAATGGACTAGGCTCGGAGTCTAGGTTATAAGTCTAGGTTAGTAGGCTAGTAGACATGGCTAGAATTCGAAGCTAGGCTAGAAGAATAATGGACTGGTTATTAGACGATGTTAGATATCTAGGCTAGTAGGCAAGACTAGTGACTTAGTAGATTCAGCCAGATGTCTAGGATAGAAATCTAACTTGTAGATTAGGGTAGAAGTCTAGACTGGAAGTATATGTTAGTGGGCTACTAGGTTAGAACCCCAGGGTAGCAGTCCAGACTAGTGTGCTACTAGACTCAGCTAAATGTCTAGGATTAAAATTTAGGCAAGTAGGCTAGTATAGAACACTAGAACTCTAGGCTTGTAGACTAGGCTAGACGTCGTGGATAGATGGCTAAGCTGGAAGTCTAGAATGGCGTGGCTAGTCGACTTGGATAGCTGTTTGGGCTAGTAGACTACCTGTGCAGAAAGCTATGTTGCGAACTAGACTATGTCTAGGCTAGAATTCTAAACTAGCTGACTAGGCTAGTAGAATAGGTTAAACATCTAAGATAGAAGCATATGCTATCAGGCTAGCCGACTAGGCTAGTATTCAAATTTATTGGGCTGGTATATTTGTCTACACTTCTAGAACTCTAGGGGCGTGGGATAATAGGCTGGTAGAAGTCTAGGAGCACAGATTAGATGTCTAGGTTAGTATACTATGTTAAAGGCTTAAAGGTTTAGGCAAATAGAGTAGTTTAGTCTAGTAGAGAAGGCTAGCACTCTAGGCTAGTGGGCTAGTAGAGTAGGCCAGAAATCTTGGTTAGTAGGCCAGTAGCCTAAGTTAAAAATATTAAACTAGGCTAGCAGGCTACAAGACTAGGCTAGTATGCTAGTATACTAGGCTAGAATAGAAGTTTGTAAGCTATGCTAGAAGTCTTGGATAGAAATATAGAAGAATAGGCGAGAAGCATATGATAATCGCTTATAATGCTAGAAATCTAAGCCAGTATGGCCATGGGACTAGGCTAAAAGTCTAGGCTTGTAGACTATCTGGGCAGAGGACAATGCTGTAAGCTAAACATTCTAGGGTAGATGTCTAAACTAGTAGACTAGTCTAGAAGTGTAGGCTACTAGGCTAGTAAACTATGTAAATGCCTCGGCTTGAAGCATATACTAGTAGGAATGGCTAAGTCTGAACTAGAACTTCGTAGAGAAGTCTAGATTAGTAGGCTAGTAGACTAGGATAGAAGACTATGCTAATATACTAGGCTAGAAGTCTAGGATAGCAGGCTAGTAGACTAGGCTAGAAGTCAAGGCTAGATGCCTAGGGTAAAAAAATATTCTATACATCTAGGATAGTAGTCTATGTAGTAGACAAGATAGGTCTAGGCTAGCAAGGCCAGTATATTCAGCTAGAATTCTAGGCTATAAACTACACTATTTGTCTAGGCTTGTATTCTAATAGTGTGATATATGTAATTATGTATAGGGTAGAAGCATAGGCTGGCAGACTAGGCTAGAAGTATATGCTAGTAGAAAACCTGGGTAGAAGTCAAGGCTGTAGCATATGCTAAAAGTCAAAGCTAGAGATCTAAACTAGTAAACTATGCTAGAAGCCTAGGCTACTAGGCTAGTAGCCTAGGCCAATACACAAGACTATTGTTAGATGACTAGGATAAAAATCTAAGCTAGTAGAGTAGGGTAGAAATCTAGACTGGTGGTCTGGGTTAGTAGGCTAGTATACTAGGCTAGAACTCTAGGGTAGAAGTCAAAAGTACAGTGCTAGTAGTGTCAGTTACAAGTTTAGGCTAGAAGGCTAGGCTAGTAGATTAGTTTTGAAGGCTAGGCTAGAAGTCTAGCCTGGTAAGAGTAGACTAGTTTAGAGGTCTAGGCCAGAGGGTTAGGCTAGGTTGGAAGTCTAGGCTAATGTGGCTAGTAGATTATAATAGTTGTCTAGGCTAGTAGACAACCTGTATACAAGTCTACTGTGTAGACTCGTCTAGACGTCTAGGCGAGAATTAAAAAATTAGTAGACTAGGAAGCCTAGGCTATTAGAATAGGGTAAATATCTAGGATATAAGCATATGCTCGTAGGCTACCCAACAAGGCGAAAAGTCAAGTATGTTGCTAATGTTAATAGACCTGGCTATATGTCTAGGCTAGAAGTATAGTCTGGTAGACTAGGCTAGAAGTATAGGCTAGTAGACAATCTGAGTAGAAGTAAAGGTGGTAAATTATGCTATATGTTAAGTCAAAAGTAGTAAGCTATGCTAGAAGTATATGCTACTAGGATAGGAGCCTAGAGAAACGGCTAGAAGCATAGGCTAGTAGGATAGGAGACTATGCTAGAACTATAGATTTGATGTCTAGATTAGTAGGCTAGCAGACTTGGCTAGAATTCTAGGCTAACTAGAACTCTATGCTAGTGGGTTAATTGATTGGTAGAAGCCTAGTAGAGCATGCCATATCTCTAAGCTAAAAGGCTAGTAGACTATGTTAGAAATCCAGTCTAGTAGACTAGGCTATCAGACTAGACTAGAGGTCTCAGTTAGGAGACTATATTTGAAATGTAGGCTAGACGACTAGGCTAATAAACTAGCCAAGACGGCTAGTAGAATATGCTAGAACTCTAGGCTAGTATGCTAGCATACTAGGATAGAAATCTAAGCTAGTAGCGTAGGCTAGAAGTATAGACTAGAAGCATAAGCTAGAACTTTTAGACTAGGAGATATGCCTAGTCTAATAGACTCCCTGGGTAGACGTATATGCTGTAGACTATTCTAGAAACCTAGGCTCGAACTCTAAACCAGTAGTCCATGTTAGACATATATGGAAGTAGGCTACAGTAAATGCTTTAGAAGTGTAGACTAGAAGGCGATGTTAGTGGTCTAGTAGATTTGGCTAACCAGAACTCTAGGCTCGTCAGGGTAAAAGACATGTAGAAATCTCGTAGAGAAGGCTAGCAGTCTGTGTTAGTAGGTTAGTCGACTAGGTTAGAAGTCTAGGCTAGTAGAATAGGTTAGAAGAATAGGCTAGTAGACTAGGCTAGAAGTTTAGGCTAGTAGTCTGCGAGTCTAGTACGCCAGCAAACTAGGCCAGACGTATATGCTAGAGGTTCAGGCTAGTAGACAATGGGAAAAGTCTAGACTATGTGGGTAGGCTAGTATATTAATCTAGAAGTGTAGGTGAAAACTCTTGGCTAGTGGGCTAGTAGACTCATCCAGGCAAACTAGATCTCTAGGCTATGAGGCTAGTGGATTGGTAGAAGTCTAGTAGAGAATGCTAGGAGTGTAGGTTAGAAATTTGGACTAGTAGACTAGGAACGAACACCAGGTTAGTCGACTAGGCTAGAAGTCTAGGCCAGGACGGCACCGCTAGAAGATTAGACTAGAAGCCAAGTCTAGTTGAATATGTTTGAGGTCTAGGCTAGAAGTCTAGCCTAGTATGTCTCGTAAACTAGGCTAGTAGACTACCTGGGCAGAAGTCTATGTTGTAGGCTAGGATAGAATTCTAGGCTAAAATTATAGGCTAGTCGGCTTGTTGACTAGGCTAGAAATCTGAGCTAGTAGACTAGGAAAGTACACTATGTTAGTAGACTATGCTGGAATACCAGGCTAGTAGAATAAGAGACATCTAGGCTAGTAGACTATCTGCGTAGAAGTCATGGCTGTAGACTAGTATACACTAGGTTAAATGGCTAGGTTAAAGAGTCTAAACTACGAGACTACATGTGGTTTAGAAGTCTAGACTACTACACCAGTAGACTGTACGACTATGCTAGTAGACAACGGCAAAAGGCTAGACTACAATCTAGAAGTTTAGGCAAGTAGGCTAGTATACTCAGCTAGAAATGTATGCTAGTAGACTAGAGCAGAAGGCCATGCTAATAGGCTAGTAGAATAGGCTAAACGTCTATGCTCGCAGACCAACAGACTAGGCTTGAAGACAAGGCTAGATATCTAGTCCAGTAGAGTAGGCTAAAGGTCTAAGCTAACATGGCTAGTAGATTAGTCTATAACTCTCGTCTCTAGACTAGGCTATTAGTCTATGCTAGTAGCCTGGGCGATATGTATTGGCTAGATGCAGGTTGACTAGGCTAGAAGTACATGCTAGTATAAAACCTGGCTAAACGTCAAGACTATAGGTTATGCTAATCTCATCAGATAAAAATCTAAACTAGGAGACTATGCTAGAAATCTAGGCTACGCTAAATGGCTAGTCTATGCTAGTAGATTAGGGTAGATATCTAGGATAGAAGTCTAGACTAATAGACAATGCTAGAATAAAAGCCGAGTAGTCTAGCTGGTATGGATAGTAGACAAGGCTAGAAGGATACCTGTGTGGAAGTCTATGCTGTAGATTAGGCAAGAAGCGTAGGCTAGTAGACTAGGTTAGAGGTTTAGGCTAGATGTATAGGGTGTAAATCTAGGCTAGCAGACTACCTACCGTAGACATCTAGGCAGGTAAACTACACTAGAAGTTTAGACTAATAGATTAGAATAGTAGTCTAATCTATTAGACTACCTTGGTAGAAGACAATGCTTATACTAGGTTAAACATCTAGACTAGACTAGAAAAGTAAACTAGATGTTTACGCTACTAGACTAGGCTAAAATTCTATGCTAGACGCGCATGCTAGTAAGCTGGGCTAGATGTCTCAGCCAGATGTCTAGTTT
This sequence comes from Chaetoderma sp. LZ-2023a, assembly GCA_034401795.1. Classification (NCBI taxonomy): domain Eukaryota; kingdom Metazoa; phylum Mollusca; class Caudofoveata; order Chaetodermatida; family Chaetodermatidae; genus Chaetoderma; species Chaetoderma sp. LZ-2023a. The sequence goes on along the minus strand of JAVVLW010004255.1, from coordinate 5,366 downwards.
AATAGACTGGTACTCGGCCAGAATGCTAGACTAACTAGAACTTGTGGGCTAGTAGACTGGTAGAAGACTAGTAGAGTAGGCTAGAAGTCTAGGTTAGTGGTCTAGTAGACTAGGCTACACATCTATGTGTGCAAACATTAGACTAGGATAGACGGCTAGGCTAGTAGACTAGAATAGAAAACTTTGGTAGTAGACTAGGCTAGAAGTGTAGGCCAGTAGAATATGACAGATGTCTAGGCGAGTAGGCTAGTAGAGTAAGCAAGAGGTCTAGGCTAGAAGTCTAGGCCAGTAGACAATGTGGTTAGAAGTCACGGCTGTAGGCTAGGCTAAAAGTCTAGGTTAGAAGTTTAAACTATAGACTATGCTAGACGTCTAAGCTACTAGACTACGGTAAAAGGGTAGTCTAGGCTAGTAGATTAGGGTAAATGTCTGGGATAGAAGTCTAGCCTAGTAGACTATGCTAGAATGCTAGCCTAGTAGACTAGGTTAGAATTCTAGGCTAGTATTGGCCAGTAGACTAGGCTAGAGGACTACATGTGTAGAAGTCTGGGTTGCAGATTAGAGATCTAGGCTAGTAGGCTATCAGAGTAGGCTAGGGGGCTAGGCTAGAAGTCTAGACTATTGGACTAGTAGAATAGGCTAGAAGTGCCGTGTGTAAATCTAGGCTAGTAGACTAACTTAGACGCATATGCTAGTAAACTAGACTAGAAGCTTAGACTAGTAGGCTAGTAGACTAGGCTAGTATGATAGCGGAAGAGGCGAGAAGTGTAGTCTAGTAGTTTTGGCTAGTAGAGACTACATGGCTAGTGATATGGCTTAGACTAGGATAAATGTCTAGTCTTGAAATCTAAGCTAGGTGTCTATGATACAAGGCTAGTAGACAAGGGTAAAGTCTATACTAGAAGCATATGCTAGTAAGCTGGGATAGATGTCCCAGCTAGAAGTCTAGATTAACAGGCTAGGTGAGTTGGCTAGAATTCTAAATTAACTAGAACTACTAGACTAGTAGAAGTCTAGTAGAGTGGGCTAGAAGTATAGGTTAGTAGTCTAGTAGACCAGGCTAGAAATAAATGCCTGTAGTCCAGTAGAATATGCTATACGCCTAGGCCAGTAGAGTAAACTAGCAGACTATGCTAGTAGACTTGGTTAGAAATCTAGGCTAGTAGGCTAGTAGATTAGGGTTGATGTCTAGGCTGGTAGACTAGGAGAGAAGTCTAGGCTAGAAGTCTCGGCTAGTAGACAGCCTGTGCAGAAGTCAAGACTGTAAACTAAGCTAAAGGTCTATGCTAGAAGTTTAAAGAAGTAGACTGTGCAAGAAGTCGAGACTACTAGGCTCTTAGACGATGGTAAAAGGCTAGCCTAGAATCATAGACTAGTAGAACAGGCGATAATGTTAGAAGTCTAGGCCACTATACTAGTAAACTAGACTAGAAGTCTAGGCTAATGGACTAGGGGAGACCTCTATGCTAGTTGACCACCTGCATATCATTCAACGCTGTAGACTACCGATGATAGAAGTCTACGCTAGTGGGCTAGTATATTGGACAAGAAGTCGGGTATAGAAATCTAGGCTAATGGCTAGTAGAGTAGGTTAGAATTCTAGGCCAGAAGTCTAGGCTAGCAATACAGGCTAGTAGGCTAGAAGGCCATGCTACAAATCTAATCTAGTAGACTATACTAGTATGGCTAGTAGACTAGGGTAGATTTCTAGGCTAGTAGACTACCTGGTATAAGTTTAAGCTAGTAGACTAGGCTAGAGGTCTAGGCTAGTAGGCTGGTAGGTTAAGCTATAAGTCTAGGCTAGTCGGCTAGTAGATCATGCCAGTTCCATCATATAGTTTCTCCACCAGAGTTGAGGTGTGTCGACAACCTCGCTCCCTCCGCCCCCCCCCGCCCACACACCTATTTCCTTAGATAAAATGAATTTATAAAATGAATGACCGATGGTCAATGCACTTGAGCTAAGTCAAGTGCTATATGTATTTTTATTTTATTGACGCACTGGCAACGTGCGGCTTCAATTTCCATGTGCTAACTTAGCCGACAGTGATGCACCCGTTAGTTTAATTTGTTGATCACCATCTCCCGGTCGGGGGATCGAACCGCCATTCTGCAACTCCGCATAGCATCAGCAACCAGACATCTTTCCATTGGACCACCGCACCAAGACTAAAAGTCAAGGATTGGCCGACCAGCTTTCACATGTCTGATATACTGACACACTGACGATTCGTATGGGACTATCTGTGGATGCATCTGTCACAATCAATCCTAGGCTTTTACGCCTATTGTACTCTGACTCCAGCACGGCTCTGGCAGTATATGTATTTTTATTTTATTGACGCACAGGCAACGTGCGGCTTCAATTTCCATGTGCTAACTTAGCCGACAGTGATGCACCCGTTAGTTTAATTTGTTGATCACCATCTCCCGGTCGGGGGATCGAACCGCCATTCTGCAACTCCGCATAGCATCAGCAACCAGACATCTTTCCACTGGACCACCGTATGTATGTATGTATGTATGTATGTATGTATGTATGTATGTATGTATGTATGTATGTATGTATGATTACTGTATTCTGCGGCTGTAGTAGTAGTAGAGACATCCTACAGCTGCAATCAGTCCTTCTTCGCTTTTGCCCACTGTGTCTTGTCCTCAGCCAAAATCCTTAGCTTCCTCAGGGCCATTCTTGACTTGAGTGTACCTAATCCTGCTTTCTTGATGTCACCTCGTAGCACACTTAGCAGATTTATGCAATGGCGTCCTCTCCTGGCTCTGTATTTGCGGGCTCCGAGTAGGGCGAATTCCAAGGCTCTCTACTGGTGTGTCTTCAACAGACAGCGGCGGCGTATTACACATCTTGTATAGTGCATCGTTGGAAATTATGCTCTCTAGCCAGCATTGCCCAGTTTTTGCCGTGGCAGGCGTCAACTTTGTCTAGAGCTGCCTTTGGAACTGCACAGCTGTTGCAGTTATACAGCGTCAAGGATACGCAGGTTGCATTGTATAAACGTAGTCTTTTACCAAGGGCATCTTTGATCTACGAATCCATAGCTTCCAGAAGGACTGGAAAGCTATGTTCCCCATGATGCAGCGTGCAGCAATGTCAGCAGTACTGCAAATCAGTGAGCCCAAGATTGTACTTTTCCTCCATGGTTGGCCGCCACTGAGAGGATCGTCATTTTCTTTAGTTTCATGCTTTGTAGATAGGTATATGTTGGTGAACTCTGTTTTAGATTCATTCATAAAGATTCTCAATTTTTAGTTTGCTTGCAGCTATTAAGAGAAGTTCGTCAGGGGGTTTCTTTTCCTCATCTATAAAGTCCACATCGTCGGCATATTCCATCTCTAGCGGCATGTCCAGTATTAACACCGGGGTGGGGTGGGGGTGGGGGTGTTGTGGAATTTTCCCACACGGATGTCAATGCAGCAGCCAGGTAACAGGTGAAGAGCACAGGGGATAGACCATCTCCCTGTGGGGAGCCGATTGATGTCTCAAACTCTACAGACTTCACTGACTGAACTCGTACTTTCAGCTTGGTATCTGCAAGCAGTAGTCTCACTAGTCGTAGCTCATCTTCATTGCAACAGGCCTGGCGTAGTACATCTAGGATCTTTGAGCGCTTAATTGTGTTTGAGCGCTCAAGTGCTATACTTTATTTAAATCGATATTAGTAGATTGTAATCTGTACTAGTAGGCTAGTAGAATAGGGTCGATGAACAAAATACAAAACAACAAGGACCACAAGGATTTAAATCCTTGATAAGCGGAAAAGATACCACGTGCGGGAATACAGTCGTGAACACCATATACAGGCAAGAGCCCTCTATTATAAATGTTGTGAGGAGAAGGTTAGAAATCCAATATCAAATCTTCATTTCAATCAAGTTAGAAAGGATATCACTAAAGCACATAAGCTGGATAGAAATTAAACAGTGACCAGCCCCTCTGGGCTGGCAGCAATGTGATGTGCTCGCTAGTCTAAGCTGCACCTGAGTCGAGAAAGTGTGCTAATGTCATTACACTATTTTGACAGAAATGGCATTAGAAACAATGAATAACCATTTAGACTATTCTTTGATACTGATAAATTATAATTTATTCATACTGGATGGATGAAACTAGTTAAATTACTACAATTTATGCAACAACAGACATTTATAGATTTTAACACCCACTAATCAGGGAGTGTTCTAATGTCAGTAAATGTGACAGTGATAGAAACATGCTGGCATGCAAGAGACTGCTCTTTTAGAAACTATACCTGTGACAAATAAGATGCTTTAGCTATGGTTCACCAGAGCTCTCAGCAGTCAACCCTTCTAATTGACTCGGGAGTTGTTTCCGTCAAAAAAACATTACATTGACACATAAAATAAGAAAAACAAATAAAAGTATTGAAGTCTGACGACTATTCTTGTTTCGCGCGATAGAATGAGCCCTCCTCGTACAAATAGAGGCACAGATTTCCAACTTAAGATTATTTTAATACTTCTGATAGCTTGCCAGTGGCGGCGGAGTGGCTCGACAACAGGGGTTGCTAAGGGTGGATGCAGGATTTCGTGTTGGGGGGCGTGAAGAAGGTGGGCCTGGGAGGGGGCTTCACCCTCCCTAATATTGGGCGTTCGGGCGTCTTCCCCCGGAAATGTTTGAAAATTAAATGCTCTGAGAAGCCATCTCCTGTATTCTGAGTGATAATTCGTGGGTAAAATTGTTCAGGAAAATGAGAATTTTTCTCTTAGAAAATGTCAATTTACAGAGCATGAAAGGAATATTTTAGAAATCTTCCACTTGAATGACTGGTTCGCTATGCCAAAATTTCAAATCAGGGCGTGTAAATCGACATTTTTCAAAATCATTTCAGAAGGTCTGTTTAGTTAAGGTGTTAATGCCTGGTTAATGATATAACGGAGTGTCGCCATCAGTGATCACTGCTTGTCTTCCTAGATATTGTTGATATAAGATTTATGAGCAATAGCAATACGTGGTCAGTGAACAATGATAGTACCATATAAATCCATGTATGCACAGTACACACAACACTGCCTGGGGGTGGGGTGGCGGGGGACTTCACCGGAAATTGTGTTAAATAGATGCTCTTAGAAGTCATTTCCTACATTTTAAGTGACAATTTGGGGTTAAAAAATCTACACTAGGACAGGGGGGTACAGACATTATTAGCCCCCCCCCCCCCGCCCCCACAAATTATTTTAGGGGGCCCTAGACACCCCCACCACCCCAACCAGCTCCGCGCCACTGTAGCTCGCACAATTTTGACGGACACGTGATATGGTTTTCGTGGACTCTGCCATTTACAATTAAATAAATATTGCGTTAGTAATTTTGAACCTAATTTGACTTA
>JAVVLW010004254.1:0-21000 GCA_034401795.1 Chaetoderma sp. LZ-2023a | reverse complement strand
GAGCAGGGACCATGGTGGGTCAAGTGACCATGGTGGGAGTAGGGACCATGGTTGGTGTAGTGACCATGGTGGGTGTAGTGGCCACGGTGGGAGCAGGGACCATGGTGGGTGCAGGGACCATGGTGGGTGTAGTGACCATGGTGGGAGCAGGGACCATGGTGGATGAAGTGACCATGGTGGGAGCAGGGACCGTGGTGTGAGCAGGGACCATGGTGGGTGTAGTGACCATGGTGGGAGCAGGGAGCATGGTGGGTGTAGTGACCATGGTGGCTGCAGGGACCATGGTGGTTCAAATGACCATGGTGGGTGTAGTGACCATGGTGGGAGCAGGGAGCATGGTGGGTGTAGTGACCACGGTGGGAGCAGGGACCATGGTGGGAGCAGGGACCATGGTGGGTGTAGTGACCATGGTGGGAGCAGGGATCATGGTGGGTGTAGTGACCATGGTGGCTGCAGGGACCATGTTGGGAGCAGGGATCATGGTGGGTCAAGTGACCATGGTGGGAGCGGGGACCATGGTGGGAGCAGGGACCATGGTGGGTGCAGGGACCATGGTGGGTGTAGTGACCATGGTGGGAGCAGGGACCACGGTGGGTGCAAGGACCATGGTGGGTGAAGTGACCACGGTGGGAGCAGGGACCACGGTTGGTGTAGTGACCATGGTTGGAGCATGGTGGGTGTAGTGACCACGGTGGGAGCAGGGACCATGGTGGGTGCAGGGACCATGGTGGGTGTAGTGACCATGGTGGGAGCAGGGACCACGGTGGGTGCAGGGACCATGGTGGGTGTAGTGACCACGGTGGGAGCAGGGACCATGGTGGGTGTGGTGACCATGGTGGGAGCAGGGACCACTGTGGGTGCAGGGACCATGGTGGATGAAGTGACCATGGTGGGAGCAGGGACCATGGTGTGAGCAGGGACCATGGTGGGTGTAGTGACCATGGTGGGAGCAGGGAGCATGGTGGCTGCAGGGACCATGTTGGGAGCAGGGACCATGGTGGGTCAAGTGACCATGGTTGGAGCAGGGACCATGGTTGGTGTAGTGACCATGGTGGGAGCATGGTGGGTGTAGTGACCACGGTGGGAGCAGGGACCATGGTGGGTGCAGGGACCATGGTGGGTGTAGTGACCATGGTGGGAGCAGGGACCACGGTGGGTGCAGCGACCATGGTGGGTGTAGTGACCACGGTGGGAGCAGGGACCATGGTGGGTGTAGTGACCATGGTGGGAGCAGGGACCACTGTGGGTGCTGGGACAATGGTGGATGAAGTGACCATGGTGGGAGCAGGGACCATGGTGTGAGCAGGGACCATGGTGGGTGTAGTGACCATGGTGGGAGCAGGGAGCATGGTGGGTGTAGTGACCATGGTGGCTGCAGGGACCATGTTGGGAGCAGGGACCATGGTGGGTCATGTTGAAATTTTCTATTATCTAACTGAAGTTTTCTATTATCTATCTTCTTATTTCTTAACGCTTCGCTTCCCACGGCGGTAAGGCCTGTATGTGTGGTTGCTGCGACAACCGGTCTTACCGACAAGGAAAGTGGTCGATACGAGCTCGCCTCGTGTGTAGATGAGAATCACGATATTTATGTTCGTATCTGGGCCTGATCTGACTGGTATAGAAGTCGGTGGTTCGTGACGGTGGTCTTCCGTCGTTTCCAGAATTATGCAATAACTCAAACTCTTGCTTCGAGGATATCGAAGTGATGATTTTATTTTACTAATCTTACTATATATATTTCACTATCAATTATAGGTGGCTTATACTACCACCGATGTATCTCCCTATCAACTATGAGTGGCTTATACTACCACCAAAATACTTTGAGCAAAGAAGTACTGACTTTTATTCAATACGAATACTGGTTACTCTACCATCTAAAAGTTGCTTTTCACGATTCGCTAAATCACTTTTATCAAAAACTGTTCTTGGCTACTTAAAGTCATTCACCAAGAACTTGTGTGAATTTCGACAAATTCAGTTCCACAGAACTATACGAATTCGAGGCTAGGTTTACCTAAGCGCAATAATTTTCGGACTCCCGATCAAATTTGAAAGTTCCCCTTATGTACTGCTTCGCCATGTCACGGTCATGTTCGGGTTGTTACACCCCACCCTTGGAGCCCCCGCTTTGCCTCGTTTTGCTTACTACTCTTATAAAACTTTTGACCAATCCATTCCGGCCATTCGCGTACTCCGAAGATATACCTGAACATTGGCAAAGCAGTACTTGAGTGATGGGATCTGTCGGATTTCGGTCTCAATAATGGATTTTGCTTTGGCAACCATTCCTAATCTCAAGCTTAATGGCTTACTTGACGGACGTCCTCTGTCAGTTTTTCGTCTCGTTTTCTACTCTACCTGGCGCCGGACGTTACCACGTCCATGTCCGGCCCCTTGCTCATTAGGCTTGCGCCTGCATTCTACAAGGGTGCTGTGACGTAGTGACCATATGGCCCGCCTGACTCACCAACATCTGGTGCTGTTGGTCGCTTTTACAGAAACTCGGTTACCGTTATCACGGTCCCACGGTAAGTCGGTCGCTACGTCATTTCTATGAGTCATCCAGCTTATGCTACCTGTACTCTGTCCGTAGTACCCTACCGACGCTCCTGCTTGAATATTTGGAAACTATTGGTCATAACTTCTGCTGAATACTATAAACGGTTGTGCCGCTGCTACAGCAACAACTTTCATCTTTTAATTACCGCCAGATACCATCAACTCACAACCCTAGGTCCTTCTCCATTCTATCCAATTTCACTCAATATTTCGGCTATAGTTTCGCGTCAGTTTCGCATCGACTCCCTATTGATGCATCCAGTTATCCGTTCATTAACTCATCTGGTATTCACAAATACAATAATTTCACTGGGCCATCCCTGCAAATATAAGATGTCCCCGGGGTCATGACTCCCCGTACGACAATCCGATATCCACATACGCCCCGCAACCAAAGTTAATTGACCATCTCTCTTAAGGCCCTAAGAGAGTGTCAACTAACTCGTTGTGCCCTATCAACAACCCAAACCTATACCAGCAGCTCCGAACGGATACCACCTGAAATCTCCGAAACTACCAACAATCCCCTAGCCCACGTTACAGCTCGATATGCTATACATACATACTTGTCCGAGTAGCGGAATACTCGGAAATACGTTAGTAGCAGTCATTAGTATATAGCCAATAATTATACAAACATACATGTCCGGGTAGTGGTGCGCACTTGACCGCCCCCGGAAACACAGTAATAGCATCATTAAACCGTGGACGTAACCCGTCTCACGCGTAACTTAACAATAAAGGCGAGCAATCGGTACAGTTTAAAACAAGTGAATATATATCACATAATGTATTAATATAAACTGCCGCTACTGCCTGCAGCGACAACATGGTCAGCAGCGACACACTTTTCGCGTGTCGTAATGATTCGTCGTCACACGACACAGCATTATAGTTCAAAATCTTAATCCTACAGTGCAAATACCATTACAGATCATGTGAATTTTTCCTATTACTAAAACAGTACACAGTATGATAAAGTTCGCGCCACAATCATTAATATTCACCAATTATTGTTCCAGTAGAAACATATAAAGTTAGTGCCAAAATGTCATGGTGATACCTCCAAGCGGTTTATGCTCACGTTAGGATCCACCACGTCAACGTACGTCTCCATCTCTATCCATTCGGCAGCCGTCGGGTCGATCTCAGTCCTGGCGTTAGCATTAGGCGACGACCCGGCTGCCATCCGCAGCGGCTCCGGTAGAGCTGCAGGTCTCCGGGGCTGCTGGGTCTGAATAGTTGGTGCAATGATATGCGGTTCACTACTATGGGCCGCACGTGGCTTGCATTTATGGGCCGCACGTGGCTTGCATTTAAGCGCATTCCACATGCGTGATAACACGCCACATTTATATAATATAAGCACAATTACTAACACAACTACGAAGGAACCCGTTGAATATGATACGAAAGAATGTACCCCAATGCCATCGACCATCACCGGGTCGATCATGGATAACGGTGCTAGCGGCACGTACTTAGACTTTTGTAAATGGTTCCACGGTTGTAGCTTTAAATGGTCAACTATCATGGATTGATTTAGAACGCCAGACACATCCAAATGGGGCATTTCAATGGCTAGGCCTATTCGAGTGTACGTCCGACTATAAGACGCCACAGGCTCGAATCGCCAGCCCCTCCCACTATACCCGCATTTTCCAGACATCAACGCATACACACCATTACTCACCATACATCGGTCCGTCAGTCGTCCGTCGCAATGAATTTCCACCGTCTCGCCGAACGTTTGCAACACTACTCCGATTTTCTCGTTGGCAAATAATTTACTAATGGTTACGTTTGACTTCGTTAGTTGAATATTACAGTTGCTATCAGTCGCATTTGTCAGTACGCTCACAATACAGGGCACGTGGGTCTTGTCGACCCGTAGTTGTCCCTGGCACACCCTAGGGTTGGCGCCACGACACTCCGATGCGGTAAAGTACCACCCAGTCTTGGTATCTAGACCAATGCTGGTACGGGCCAGCCTCACTTGCATGTAGTACCCTGTCTTGGCCAGTGGTTCAGGCCATGAGTGTAGTCCATATTCGATATATTGCCCTCCGTCAATCAACGGTAGTGTCGCCACATAATGAAGTTTCGATTCGTCCTGCCACAATGGATATACCACTACATTTCTGTAATACCACTGATACGGTCTTATCAGCCTAAATTCCGCACTAACCTGTTTCGATACGGACGTCAGATCGTCGGGACTAAAAAGTTCCTCCGTTAGACGACCCAACTCTAAGGATGCCGTTTGCCTATGGAACCGTTCGGCTGCCTTCTGGTAGTCGTAGACCACACGTTCAGCCGAGTCTATAACATGTCCTAACCGTACTAGCGCATAGAGTTCCAACAATCGAATCCCCTGCTGCCTGAGCGCTCGGCTCATGTTGCCCGTAACAGTGGCCAAGTTGTCGCCTAACTCGTTAATACGGTCCGTGTTCATACCAATATCTCGGAAAGCTAATTTGACGTGCGACGTCAACTGGTTGGTAAAATGCACCACTTTGTTCATCTTCGTCATCGCCCTCCTCACTACATCTCGTATGGCGTTTATATCCCCAGATGTAGCGGTACCGAACAGCGATGATGCGATGTCGCCCACAAAGTTAAATAACCCTCGCTTCTGCCTAGCGCCGTTTCGACTACTCATCGTTTGCTGTGTTTGGCTTGCCATTTTTCTTACCCCCCGTATTCGATGCTGTAATCCGTATATATCGTTCCCACTCAAAAACGCTGTTTTGGTACCCATGCTAGCGGCGAGACTGGCCATTTGGGCCAACCGTCCCAGGAACTCCGCGGGTAGGTAAGGATGGTCGATGGATACTATCACGGTCCATTCGGCCCGTATTACTGACACAGTCTCCGGCTTAGTTATCATGACGCCGTTCGGCAGGCGGTGTATACTCGAGTCCTTGCATATACTTGATACCATGCTAAACCACAACGCCATCATACACAATTTAAACGAATACATTTTAGTATCTGCGAACAAATTTAGTCTTAATTGTTATGATATTCTACGTACTGGCTATTTGCGATGTTACAGTATAGCGATACAATACACACTATCGGCGGTTGTGCCGCTGAATAACGGCATTTATACGACTGACGAAATCAGCGTATAGCACGTCATCGTAAGAGGCGGAGTTTATCACGCCAATCCGGAGTCGCTTGTTACCGGATTCGTTCTCCCGCCCATACCCTTGCTTTCGCTTCAAGTCTAACCTGAGTTGCTTGCTGTCAGAATCGTCATCTGGTATATGTCTGCGCTTGCGCAGCATATAAGGATGCGATGGAAGCATCTCCATTGGTTCAGAGAGCAGCTCTGGTGCCGCCTCTGGAGCGTCAATCACCATGGGCCTGGGAGTTCCGATGACGTCACTTGGTGACTCATGGTTTCGACTGCGATTCGTATTGGGTTGCACCCTTTTCCGGTCAACCCTCTTACCCCCTGTACGCACCTCTGGCTCCGTATCCGAAGCTGGCCGCTTCTTACGAGCCTGGGGTGTCGTCTCAGCGTCGGTGACCATAGGTTCTGGCTCGGGCAACATCGCCCTGGGGTGATGGCTAGCTTTCGTCCCCTTGGTAGGGTTACGAATGGGGCGTGGTCGCACCCCGTCCCAGCACATTTCCGAGTCGACTACGCGCAGCTTACATATATTAAGCACACGCATTCTCCCGGACCTTTGATGGCGGACATGGGCCACAGGTCCGTTAATTTTGAAGATCTCATACTCGGGGTCGCTGCGAGAGGTCAATTTCATCCTCTCTTCAGCTTTGACGACCACCGAATCCCCCACCTTAAACTCACCCGCGTTCGCACGCTTATTAATTTGTTCCCGGTGAACCTCTCGAGATCTAGCTGTCCCCTCACGAGCACGCAGCAAGGCGTTGTTGAGATACGTCAGTCTCTCACCAAGGTCCTGCGACGCATCGATTGGAACGGCTTTTGGCAATCTCGCCCGTCGCCCATAAGTCAAATAAAATGGTGTATACCCGGTCGTCGAATGACGAGTACTGCGGTATGCTGTTAAAGCCGCACCCAACTCATCTTCCCACGCCCGCGAGGCGTTGTTCACCCCTTTCTGTATCAACTCCTTAAGAGTGCGGTTGAATCTCTCGGTACGCCCATTGGTTTGCGGATGGTATGGGCTAGACCGTCTATGGTCGATACCGTGTTCTTTAAACCGCTCCTCCAGAGAATTGGAACAAAATTCTTTACCTTGATCCGTTATTACAATCTCAGGGACGCCATGACGCGCGACATATTCGTTGAAGAACTTCTCTTCAACATTTTGAGATGTCTTCGCTGCAATCGGATATGCTTCTGCCCAAGCAGAACAGTGATCGATCACCGTCATGATATACACGTTACCCTTATTTGATTCTAACAGTGGACCGATCAAATCCATTCCAATTATCTGACTCGGATAATTGGCCATGGGCATCTCACTATACCTGGGTCGGGTGGTGACAGGTCGGTTGACCTGGCACTTCGTACATGTCTCAATCATACGAACCACGTCTTTTCTCAAAGACGTCCACACAAAAGAATCTCTTACTATACCGATGGTCTTCTGCAGACCTTGGTGACCGGCTCGTTCATGAGCCATCCGGAGTACCTTCTCACGGAACAGGGTAGGTAAGACAATTCTGGGGTACTCAGCGTCCAACGCTGAAGGTGTAACTAAAGAATACAAAATGCCATTCTTGACCATATACTCCTCCGGTGTGTTTTTGAACAACTCCGGGTATTCTTTGGTCTGCTCGGCACACAATCCGTCACACGGTACGTCGAACGCTTCTAGAGGGACGTGAGGTAACACTCCCTCGTCGACATCGGGTATTACAAAGTCGCCCGTATCTAACGTCGCGACTTCCACCGGACGACGTAACCTGGACAACATGTCCGCTCGAATATTCTTAGAGCCTTGGATGTATTCAATCTTACATCCGTACTCGGCAATCAGTACTGCCCAGCGCTGCACCTTCGTGTTTTTAACTTCGCCCACAAACAAACTCTTTAGGGGTTTGTGGTCGGTATACACGGTGAACTGCGCGCCAAATAGATAAGGCCTAAGCTTCTTTAGCGCATATATTACCGCATAAGCTTCCTTTTCTATCACAGGCCAATTCAACTGACTGTCTTTAAGAGTAGAGCTAACATACTGAATCACCCGCTCAATACCCTTGTCATCTACCTGTACCAGTATCGCACCTATCGCATAGCTAGACGCATCAGTATACAACCTATACGGAGCATTCAAATTCGGATATGTGAGAACCGTCTCACTACACAGCAAGTTTTGCAATTTCTTAAACGCTTGCTGTTCCTCCTGCCCCCACTCAAAACGTTTATATTTCTTGGTCAATTCTATCAAAGGCTTAGCAATTTCGGCATAGCCTTGCACACAAGAGCGGTAATACCCTGTAGCGCCCAGGAAACTTCTCACCTCACCCACGTCGCGTGGCGGTGACATTTCTCTTATGACCTTGACCTTCTGGACCTGAGGAGCCACTCCCTGTGCTGAAACACGATATCCTAACAAATCAACTGATGGTCGGGCGAAATCGCATTTCGATTTTTTAACTTGCAAATTATATTCTTGAATTCTACGCATAACCTTACGCAAATGCTGTGCATGCTCAGCCGGATTTCTCGAATATATGACTATATCGTCGACGAAAACATGCAGATATTTTCCCACGAATTCTCGGAAAATATCGTTCATTGCCCTCTGAAATACGGCACCTGAGTTCGCAAAACCGAACGGCATCCGAACAAAGTCGAACAAGCCTTCACTACAAACGAACGCTGTTTTCTCTATGTCTTGGCTGTCCATTGGTATCTGCCAATAGCCAGACTTCAAGTCCATAGTCGAAAATATCGTTGCGCCGCACATCGAATCAAAAATATCGGCTATGTTTGGCAGTGGATAACTATCCTTCTTGCACACAGAATTCAACTTTCTGTAGTCGACACAAAATCTAGTCCCCCCGTCCTTTTTAGGGACCAACGTAATGGGCGACGCCCATGGCGATGACGATGGTCTTATGACGCCCGCTGCCAGCATTTCAGCCACTTGATTCTTGACTATATACTGCTTGGCCAACGGTAGACGGTAGGCTTTTTGCCTTATAGGATAAGCATCTCCCGTTGGTACCGTACACCTCACTTTGGGGACCAGTCCTAACGTGTTTGGACGAGCCGTATCAAAAATATCTGCAAAGTCCGTCATGACTTTGTCGATATTTTTATATCCGGTCGTTTCCTTACAGCTTGCATAGACATAATTTGTCTGCTCTCTATGCGGATATTCAAAGGGATATATCTGGCCAAACCATACTACAATTTTGGCCCGATAGTCAATCTTTGCATTTCCCAGGTGCAAAGCATCCGCTCCAAGTAAACATTCATGCCTCATTCTGGCCACAATCGTACTAGGGATGGGTCGGGCGTTCTTGAATTTTACTTGTGTCTCCCCCAACAACTTTATCGGGGAACCATTTACAGCCAAGAGCGTTCTTGCTCTTTTCAATGGCCTAGCATTCAACATGCTACGCCATATATCTTTACGAATCAAGGATGTGCTAGCACCAGTATCCACTAAGGCATGCAGGTACTTACCCTGATCCGATGGACCGTCTCTATCCATTTTCAGACGGATTAAGAACCGCTCGGTCGGTGCTTTCACCAACGGCTCTCTCCGTCGTCGTTTCCCGGGCTCCTTCGGCCACTAACAACTTCGGCGTAGCTATTTTCCCGGGAGGATGCGTCCTGTGCGGCACCGTATGAATAACGGCCCTGTGCATCCGTCCCTTCTCCGGTCAATACGAACCCATCACGGTCTTCATATTCGTACTGGTTACGTCGAGCATTGTTCATGTCCATTCGATTGTTTCTCGAACATTCTCGTGGCGTCGTTCGTATGTCCGTCTGTCGGTCGTTCACCGCGTCGATTTCCATGTCGTCAATGCGGGGACGCTTGATTGCCCCGCGGTTAGCCGGACCCTTTTGTTGGGTCCCGGCAGGACCATTCTGCAGCGGACAGTCTCTTATGTAGTGGCCGTCTTTGCCACACCCAAAACATTTTATTGTTACGGCAGGAGTCGCCTGCCGGCTCATATACGTCCCAAAACAATTCTGGGCCGTATGTCCTTCTCGGCCACATGTAAAACATGTCATGGGTGGCCGTTGTGGTCGGGGCTGTGGTCGCGGTTGTAGTCGTCGTGCGGACGGTTGCACTGTCTGACGGCAGTCACTCTTATAATGGCCGACCCGGCCACAGTTATAGCAGGTGATGTTTCGTAAGTCTTTTCCCGCCCTAACTGGTCGGGGCGACGGTGGTGTACGTGGTTTTGCTAGCGGTGGGGTTCTCTTCTCGGGCTTGGCGGCCCCAGTCGCTGTCTGCCGCTCTAGCTGTAAGTCGCTCACCAACCCACACAATTGCTCAACCATTCTATTCTGTTGAGCAATCTGTTTCTTTAGCGTGCTAACCACGCTCCAGATCTCCTTTTCCTCTCCGGGACCCACTACGTTTACCTCCATGCCCTGTTCTCGTCGTTCATTGATTTGCATGGCCTGGAGCAGGTCGTCACAGGTGGCCTCTTCCTCTGCAATCTCAATAGCACGGGCCAGGGTGGTGGCCTTCTTGCGGACAATCCTTTTGCTGAGACGATGATCAGATAGTCCCTTGAGGTAAATCCCCAAGATGGTCCTCCTGTTGTCGATGTTCTCGACAGGGTAAGCCCGGGCGCTCAGTTCCCTATAACGTCTGTTAAACGTTATGATGGTTTCATTCCGCCTTTGTCGTACACCCTCCAGATCATACTTGATCCGTTCTCCTTCGTTTGCTGAGATGAAGTTCAGTGTTATATACTCGTGGAATTCTTCGTAAGTGATATTCTCCCTTACTTTTCCCACGAGAAATCCATCTATGGCTCTGGACAATTGCCCTCGTGCCGCTCGCGTGATGATGTAGGCTGGTACGCCCTCTAGCCGTCCTTCATTAGCGACCCATGCTCGCCTGGTTTCGTCGAGGAAGGTTCTCACCTCCTCCGGCACTACTCCGTCGCAGGGTTGTATGCGGTAGATCGTGTCCCGGATCTCCTTCCGGTACACCCGTTCATTTTCTCGGCGGTCGCTGCTTTCGACGATCGCCCCGGCCATCGCCGTCCCCATGGCCTGCATGGCCGCCACGGTCTCAGGACGTAGCTCGACACGTCGATCGATGCCAGGCAGGGTCACGGTAGGGGGTTCTTGCGGGTTTGCCATTTCGCTAGCGATATTCTAATGTAATAACAACCTTTGCTAGTCTTGGTTGCTCAGGACAGTCTATTTCAGTCGTTATTTTAATTATGGTGCTGTCGCTATACTCTCTATGTTGGATGACCCTCGTTGTCTCTGTTGACTGGGCCCTCTCTATAAAAACCTTCACCCGGTCCGCGAGGTCTCTCAATACCACGTTGGCGGGTCGCTCTCTCAGTGCTTGGGCCATACAACTTTTTACTCACGGTTTTCACAGTTTGTCCAATCCTGGAAACATAAATCCTGACAGACGGAGCCACTGAAGTTTTCTATTATCTAACTGAAGTTTCTTAACGCTTCGCTTCCCACGGCGGTAAGGCCTGTATGTGTGGTTGCTGCGACAACCGGTCTTACCGACAAGGAAAGTGGTCGATACGAGCTCGCCTCGTGTGTAGATGAGAATCACGATATTTATGTTCGTATCTGGGCCTGATCTGACTGGTATAGAAGTCGGTGGTTCGTGACGGTGGTCTTCCGTCGTTTCCAGAATTATACAATAACTCAAACTCTTGCTTCGAGGATATCGAAGTGATGATTTTATTTTACTAATCTTACTATATATATTTCACTATCAATTATAGGTGGCTTATACTACCACCGATATATCTCCCTATCAACTATGAGTGGCTTATACTACCACCAAAATACTTTGAGCAAAGAAGTACTGACTTTTATTCAATACGAATACTGGTTACTCTACCATTTAAAAGTTGCTTTTCACGATTCGCTAAATCACTTTTATCAAAAACTGTTCTTGGCTACTTAAAGTCATTCACCAAGAACTTGTGTGAATTTCGACAAATTCAGTTCCACAGAACTATACGAATTCGAGGCTAGGTTTACCTAAGCGCAATAATTTTCGGACTCCCGATCAAATTTGAAAGTTCCCCTTATGTACTGCTTCGCCATGTCACGGTCATGTTCGGGTTGTTACACCCCACCCTTGGAGCCCCCGCTTTGCCTCGTTTTGCTTACTACTCTTATAAAACTTTTGACCAATCCATTCCGGCCATTCGCGTACTCCGAAGATATACCTGAACATTGGCAAAGCAGTACTTGAGTGATGGGATCTGTCGGATTTCGGTCTCAATAATGGATTTTGCTTTGGCAACCATTCCTAATCTCAAGCTTAATGGCTTACTTGACGGACGTCCTCTGTCAGTTTTTCGTCTCGTTTTCTACTCTACCTGGCGCCGGACGTTACCACGTCCATGTCCGGCCCCTTGCTCATTAGGCTTGCGCCTGCATTCTACAAGGGTGCTGTGACGTAGTGACCATATGGCCCGCCTGACTCACCAACATCTGGTGCTGTTGGTCGCTTTTACAGAAACTCGGTTACCGTTATCACGGTCCCACGGTAAGTCGGTCGCTACGTCATTTCTATGAGTCATCCAGCTTATGCTACCTGTACTCTGTCCGTAGTACCCTACCGACGCTCCTGCTTGAATATTTGGAAACTATTGGTCATAACTTCTGCTGAATACTATAAACGGTTGTGCCGCTGCTACAGCAACAACTTTCATCTTTTAATTACCGCCAGATACCATCAACTCACAACCCTAGGTCCTTCTCCATTCTATCCAATTTCACTCAATATTTCGGCTATAGTTTCGCGTCAGTTTCGCATCGACTCCCTATTGATGCATCCAGTTATCCGTTCATTAACTCATCTGGTATTCACAAATACAATAATTTCACTGGGCCATCCCTGCAAATATAAGATGTCCCCGGGGTCATGACTCCCCGTACGACAATCCGATATCCACAAGATGTCCAGTGAAATTGAATTCACAATATGTTTGGTAGATAGACAGATTGTGAATTCAATTTCAATAGACAACATGAGAGACTTGGGTCGATAGATAGATGCAAATTGCCATTCTTCGTCATTGTAACTGTCGAAACCCTTTTAGCTGACTAATGTGTGTTAATTAACGCTTTAACGGTCAAGCCGACCAAAAGCAGCTTCTGTAGTGGTCTTAATAAATGTCTATTTGCAACGCTGGAGAAAAGTATTTTTGAAAATTTACAACAGGATTGTCGATTGACTGTCAGTTAATCCAGGTATAATTTTTCAAAAATAGTTTTCTCTTAGCCGGTAAAAGGGATTCAAATGAGATAATTAAAATCTTTACATAAAATTTGTCCATTAACCCTTTAACGCTCATACTGGGTGAAAACGGCTACTGTAGTAGTCTTGGGAAATGTCCTTTAATACACAAAGACTATTTTTGAAAATGTGTCACTGGAATGACTGGCTTGATAACCAAGCCAGTCATTCCAGTGGTAAATTTTCAAAAATATGCTCTTGGTCGCCAAATGGACATTTTCTACGAGACAATTAAATTAAAAAAATAATTCAAGGGTTAAAGCCGTAAAGGGTTAAAGACAGAGTGTTAATAACTTTTCTTTTCCTACACAGATTATTAACCAGATTGTGTATACTAAGCTGAGGACTCAACATGTCAACGATTAAGGATTATTTCCGGACAGGTGGCGGGACTGTTAGCTCAGGTGAAGTGCCCAATCCATCCCCACAGCAGTCATCTTGCGACTTTGTAGATGAAATTGAAGAGGGATTACTTCCTAATGATATTGTGATAGCAGAACCAGAAACTGTCTCTGAAAATGACGAACTATCTGAAGATGAAAATGTATCCAGTGATAGTGAAGAACAGTTTCCCGGCCAAAACACAGATAAACATTGTTCCAATGTACGACAACAAGAAAAACAATGTCCCGGACCAAAAGACATTTCCCAGATTCCTTCCGCCGGCCCAATGCAGCCAAAACTTCAAAGTTACCCACAGACATCATATGGAGACAAGAATCGATCTTTTCAGCGTGCATGGTTTGACAGTCACCCATGGCTTGAGTATTCTCAGAGCACAGATAGCGTCTTTTGCTTTGCCTGCCGCCATTTTTCATCTCCCACTGCCAATGTTGAGAAGTCATTTACAAACGATGGTTACAGAAAATGGAAAAAAGCAGTTGGTAATACTGGTGGGTTTGTAAAGCACACACATGCTGATTATCACGCGAGGCAATGGTTGCATGGCTAGAGTACAAGAACATGAAAATGCACGAATCCTCAGTAAAACAGATGGTTAGTAACGCTTACCAGAAAACAGTTAGCCAAAACCGACATTTTATTAAGACTTTGGGTCAGGTCATTTTGCTAACCTGTACACAAAAACTTTCTCAAAGAGGTCACTATGAAGGGGATGGTGCTGTTAATCCTGGAAATGTTATCAAAATTTTGCGCCTCGTTGCAAGCCATGACAATATAGTAAAGAAAAGGCTAGATAGTGGTCCCAAAAATGCCAAGTACTCTAGTCCCGAGATGCAAAATGAGATAATCAGTATATTAGCAGCGCTAGTGAGAGAAGAGATTGTAAATGAAGTGAAGGAGGCAAAAGTGTTTTCAATCATAGTGGATGAAACTAAGGATGTTTCCAAGACTGAACAGCTTTCCCTTGTTATAAGGTATTTTTACAAACAGACACTTTATGAGAGCTTCTTAGAATTCAAGCCAGCATTTCAACTCGATGCTGAAGCACTCACCAAATCAATCTTTGATATTCTGCAGAGTCATGAAATTGACTACAAAACCAATCTAGTTGGACAGGGATATGATGGTGCCTCTGTGATGAGTGGCAAGCATACCGGTGTTTCAGCACGTGTAAAGCAAATTGCACAGTTTGCCTATTATGTACATTGCCATGCCCATCGCCTGAATCTTGTACTCGTTGATGTGACTAAAGCCATACCAGGTGCTGCACAATTCTTCTCCTTATTAGAACGCATGTATGTGTTTATAAGTGGTTCATATGTTCATTCCAAATGGATGGACACTCAGAAAGAATTATATCCTGCAGAGCAACCACGCGAGCTCAAGCGCCTATCAGATACTCGTTGGGCCTGTAGAGTTGATGCATGCAAAGTGATGCGTCATAGATTATCCGCGATTATACGCCTTTTTGAACGTTTATCTGAAGACAGTACTGCAGATCGAGCAATTGAAGCTAGAGGACTCTTAGCCCAAATAAACGCAAAATTTGTATCAAAGCTTGTTATAATGACAGACCTTCTCATCAAGACAAGTCAGTTATCTAACATGTTGCAGTCCACCAAGCTTGACTTGGCAAAAGCAGTGGAGTTGATAGAAGAACTTATTTCCCAACTCGAAGGCATGCGTTCAGATCCAGCTTTGTATGAACACATCTGGAATGAAGTCCAGGAAAGTACTGTAGCCAATGGTTTTGAACTGTCTGATCTTTCAGAAGCTGAACCACCAAAGAGAGGTAGAAAACGTCGCCTGCCTCGGCACCTAGACAATGAATCTGTCCTTCTCCTTGAACCGATCACTGCTGACAATCATCTGGAAACCAACCAAAAGGATGCTATTCGCACTGGCTTCTTCTATCCAATTCTTGACCGAATGCTATCAGAAATGAAAAGACGCTTCAGTACTGAATCATGTGCTATTATGAAAGCAATGCAGTCTCTGAATCCGAAAAGTGCTCAGTTTCTAGATTATGAGAGAATGCACGGCCTCATTAATGCTTATCAAGCTAACAGTGACGATCTTAAACATGAACTTTACTCTGCAAAGCGATTGCTAGAACGTCGTGTCACAGAGACTGATGGGGATGAAGCAAACCCAAGACCGGAGTCATTGTTAGAATTTGTAACATTGCTTGAACCGTTTGAAGAAGCATTTCCAGAGCTCTATAGATTGGCCAAAATTGCTCTAGTATTGCCAGTTTCATCTGCTGCTGCGGAGAGGAGTTTTTCAGCATTGAAATTAATTAAGACTACAGTTAGAAACTCCATGGGTAACACTAGATTGAGCAACCTTGGTCTGTTATCAATTGAAAATGAACGAGTCAATAGGCTAGATTTGGAGATGTTTGTTGACAAATTTGCTGATAACCACAATAATAGAAGAATCCATCTTAAGTAAAGTTACGAGCTCCATGGCATATATTATGACATATAGAAACCTTTTGAGCGTTGTACAGATTAGCCAAAGCCTATTTGAATAATCTTTGCAACACTGAAAAGGTTTAACTCACGAATTAAACCATATGGATTACAAACTAATAACTACGTTAACAACAATCTTGCTAGGTAGTCTAGAATCTAGATTCTGCGGCATCAACCATGTTTACTTGGGCATTAATGCATTTACATCGCGACCAATAAAGACATTGCCATCGTTGTCTCTAGTTAGAGGGAATGACGCATTACCTCTTACTGGAGACATCGATGGCAATGTCTTTATTGATCGAGATGTAAATGCATGTATGCATGTTCTAAACTTCCACGTCAACGGGCTCAACTTCAAGCAAACCACATTCCGAAGGGTTTGTCGGCAGTCCCGATAAACCCTTCGAAATATGGTTTGCTGGAAGTTGAGTTTGGATTTTATTAGGGTACACCTCTGTCCTCTTATCGAGCAGCTTAGTAATTACATAAAGGTTCATTACATCAATGGCTTTAGAGGGCTGCACTGCAGTATGCAAGTAATGCAACAGTCTTAGGCAATGTGAATGTTATTACTAATTTAAGCTTTTCACAGAAATATTGTGTGTCTACGACGCCACACTCACGGCGAAGGTACTCGAGGATTCACCAAATTCAGACTTTTCATAATGTCGTTGTCGTATGGTTGTTTTAACCCTTTTGTTAAAGAAACTAGTTTAATCATTGAAATCATAATGTTCATAAGTAAACCAAGAGAATACTTTTTTTAAATCTGCCACTGAAATGACTGGCTCCGTTATTAACTTATTGACTCAGTCATTCAAGTTGTAAATTTTCAACAATATTCTCATGGTCAGCAAATGAATATTTAAAAAACCAATGTTATTTCTGGCTGGCAATGGCGTGGAAGTCACGTGATAATGTTGCTCTACAGTCCTCTACTCGTGCAACCTAAATATAATGCCTTGAAACGTGTCCCTTTCCTTGAGCATATGAAACTAAAGGTGTAGCTGTTAGGTCATCTAAATTAACACGTTTTCTGCTAGCGTACCCCTGTGGCCCTGACCAATTAATAGATGGAACTGTCATAGCTAGTGGTGATTTGGGTGTTAGAACACCCCCACACTATCCCCCACGATTCGCAACGAGACATGATAATGACGATATTACATATTGAAACATAGATAATCTGCAAAGGTATCTGGAACTCATAATGAGCAAACATGGGTGATCAGCCAAAATTAATAAAAAAGTTATTAAAAGATTACTTAATTTAACACTTGACTAATGGTTCTTATTTATATACCTCTCACAATTCAGGAGAGGTCATCTGCGACCATCCAGACATGAAAAAATGTCCAGGGGAGGACCCGCCGCCTGGTGAGTGGTGCCCCCCCTAGTACACATTGTGCCCCAGTTGGGCCCCCCTACTTAGATAATCCTGACTACGCCACTGAGGGCAGGACCGGTGCACTATGTAATATTACCCCCAATCAGGCAGCCATGGCAGGGCAAGCAATCAGGCGGCAAGGGCAGGGCAGGCAGGCAATCACGCAGCCAAGGGAGGGCAGGTAGGCAATCAGGCAGCCAGGGGAGGGCAGGCAGGCAATCAGGCAGCCAGGGTATGGCAGCCAGTGAGGGCAGGCAGACATGGCAGGTAATCAGACAGCCAGATCAGAGCAGGCAGGCAGGCATCAATGGCATGGCATGGCAGTTAGTTGGTCGGTTGACCAGCCAGTTGGTCAATCGTCCTGCCACTCACTCACTCACTCACTCACTCACTCACTCACTCACTCACTCACTCACTCACTCACTCACTCACTCACCCACACAATTTATCAGTCACTCACTTGTGAGTGAGTGAGTCGGTGGGTCCGTCGATGAGTCAGTAAGTTCGCCAGTCAGTGAGTGAGTCAGCGAGCCATTGAGCGAGCCAGCCATTGAGCGAGCCAGCCAGTGAGCGAGTCAGTGAGTGAGTGAGCCAGCCAGCCAGTGAGTGAGTGAGTGAGTGAGTGAGTGAGTGAGTGAGTGAGTGAGTGAGTGAGTGAGTGAGTGAGTGAGTCAGTGAGTGAGTGAGTGAGTGAGTGGGTGGGTGGGTGGGTGGGTGGGTGGGTTAGTGAGTGAGTGAGTGAGTTGGTCAGTCGGTGAGTGGATGGGTGGGTGGGTGGGGTCGGTCTGTTGGTCGGGTCGGATCGGGTCGGGTCGGTCGTTCTGTGAGTTGGTCGGTCTCTGAGTCTGTCGGTCTCTGAGTCGGTCGGTCTCTGGGTCGGTCGGTCTCTGAGTCGGTCGGTCTTTGAGTCGGTCGGTTTGTGAGTCGGTCGGTCTGTGACTCGGTCGGTCTGTGAGCTGGTCGGTCTGTGAGTCAGTCGGTCAGCCAGTCATGTACTCTATTGGTTAGTCGATCACTCACTCATGCATTTAGGCTACTTGGTAGCCCAAACCGCCCCATACACGACGCCACTGCAATTGTGCGTATATATACCTAATTGATTGGCCGAACGCTGGCTGTAATTGAATGGAATTGAATCCAACTATTGATTGATTTATTTCTTTATTCTTTAATCATTGATTGACTGAATAATTATTCTGATTGCTCTAGAGTGGCTGACTTGTTGATCCTTTGGTTGCTAGATTGTTTAGGTACATGGGTGATCAGTAATCGCATTGGTCTGACAAATTATTTGATTGACAGTGTGGCAGGAGGCAGAGTCGGGAGGGTGTGAGTTAGATCTTCCCAATGGAAATCTTCGAAGATTAAGCTCGATCTGAGAATCCTTCTAATACTTTAATTGCAGAGTTTAGACATAGGGTTGCTCTTAAAATAAAATTAAAACAATACACCACAACATACCATAATTCACCCTAATTTTGTTTACAAATTTGGATTTTTCAATCCCAAAAAAAAATCCCGGGATTGCCATTGTTGGAGGGGGTATAGTCTGTGTGGGGTGGGTGTGTATCACAAACGTAAATTAAAAAAAATAAAATACTTGTTTTCAGAACCTTACAAGTTCGTTTATTGGATTTAACACACACACCATACAAGGACAAGTAGGCTTTTAAATTTTCGAGATGCTTGCCATATACATAGGCGTAGGGGAGGGGTGGGGGTGCTAGCAACCCTTCAGATTTTTCTCTCTCAGTGTATTCTCCGTAGCGCCCATTAGGTTTTGGTCATATAGTTTAGCGCCATCAACACCCCCCCCCCCCCCCACCACGTCAAAGTACGTTCCTACACACCTATGAATGTAGGCGCTATATATGATATGTGATATAAATTTCCAAAAGGTTATAGCAGCCAACTGCTATTGGGGGGAAATGGGTTAAAACATACAGCCAAACATGAGGTTTTTTAAAAAGATTTAATAACACATATTTACGTTCTTGACACCAAGGCCGTGGCTATTTGGGGGGGGGGGGGGGTGTCACGCGCTAACCGCCGAGGCTGCTAATTATATATAGATACAAAATAATAGTTACAAACTGTTGATTTTGTAGGGTTTAATCAATATGGGTATGAAATAAAATTTTTTTATTTAATACCCGGCGACAGTCGCTGGAATTAAACATAGCAGTACTACATATTATATAGGCTAACTATATAGGGCATATACGAAAATAGGGTATTTCGTGCGATTCGTGTTAGCCATATGAAATTTCTTTTATAAACACGCAGTGATTATTACGTAAGAATATTATCTTTATGAATCGAGATGTTTGTAAAAAGTTTATTTAGCTGAAAACACCGTAAAAGCTATGTGATTATTACTAAGCGAAGGCACACAAAGTGGTTTGTTTATGTGCTTTGACCTTTGACCTGACGTTTGCTGCACATGCGCATTCGGAACTCCGAGATAGCTTATTATATATAAATACAGTTCTGATTCAGGACATCAGTTAACAGCAGCTATGTATATAGGCTGGTACCCGACTCCTCATTCCCTCGCTGGCGATTCTCTGGCTCAGGCTATGAGGGCCGGGTATGGGCTGATTTACGATTTACGTACATGACGTCATTACAGCAGACGCTTCCAAGCGAAATGACATCTATTTAACCCTTGTACAACGTCACCGCTTCGGGTATTAGTAGTCTTATCTTACACATTTCGTTACACTACATAACCAAAATGGAATTTTTCACTAAAGACTATTGTCCAAAATTTAAAAAGGCGCGCTATTAATCTAGATTATTTCCTTGAAGGATAGTAGGCACATTTCCAAATTTTTTTTTACCAGTTTTCGTTCATCGCTTAGTAGAAGGCTTGGGCCACATATTTACTTCTGACTTTTCTAGTTTATTTTACGGAAAAATCTGTATAAATTGAATAAAGTATACCAGTACTTCCTTGAAAATCATCTACCACTGAAGGTGGTGGAGAGGGTGGGTGGCATGGGGGGGGGGGGCAGAACTATGTGAATGATTAATGTCGTATTACCGGCGATCTATATAAGTGTTTCTAAATCTAATTTTTTTTCCTTTTTACAGGTTCTCGACGCGTGTGTCAGTCACATGAGTCTAACAGTATCCATAGATATAAGAAACATAGACCCTTTTATTCAATGTTATGAGAATTCTGTTTAATATTTTGAAGATAATTTGACTGTTTCCTCAAATCCAGTTCTTCAACATCAGGAGCACCTAAAAAAAGTAATGAAGATAATCTCGTTAACGATGTTGATGATAACGTGTGGTGACAATACATGTATGCGATAGCCAGACATAAGCCAGACATAATAATATCTACAGATAACGTGTGACGACAATGACGATGATGAAGTGTGTGTGTGTGTGTGTGTGTGTGTGTGTGTGTGTGTGTGCGTGTGCGTGTGCGTGTGAGAGAGAGCATCTTACCTGGATCAACTTGGCAACCGGGACACATCCAATCAAGGTAACCACGCCGACACGCTGCACGATAGCCAGGTTTGAATGGCGGTGTAAACGTGTATTCACAGCGCTCTTGATTGTTAAGCTTTTTAGCTAGCAAATTGAAGTAAATTTGGTGGAATTTTTGCAAAATCCCTGACATAAGTCTGCTTTGAGTCGAAGTGTGAATTGGAATATGAGTGATAAGAAGAAACAAGCCGCCAGTAAGAAAAGGAGGATGTCTAGTAAAACAGACTCTGAT